>PVJS01001787.1:0-92265 GCA_004027185.1 Glis glis
GTATTTCCCACAATTTTTTAATCCACTCATCTGTTGATGGACACCTAGGTTGGTTCCATGATTTGGCCACTGTGAATTGTGCTGCTATGAACATGGGTATGCATATATTACTGTAGTTTTCTGGTAACCCTTTGGTATGATACCCAGTAATGGTATAGCCAGATCATATGGTGGATCCATTCCCAGTTTTCTGAGGAATCTCCACACTGATCTCCATAGTGGTTGAACTAGTTTGCAATCCCACCAACAGTGTAGAAGAGTCCCAATTTCCCCACATCCTCACCAACATTTGTTGTTGTGTGACTTCTTAATGATTGCCATTCTAATTGGGGTTAGATGAAATCTTAGAGTAGTTTTGATCTGCATCTCCCTGATTGCTAATGATGTTGAACATTTTTTCATGTATCTATTGGCCATTTGTATCTCTTCTTTCGTGAAGTGTCTATTCATTTCAGTTGCCCACTTCATGATTGGATTATTTATTTTCTTAGTATAAAGCCTTTTAAGTTCTTTGTTTTGGGATACACTTTTTATTTTGGAATAAACAGGTCAAATGGCTCAGAATAGCATGCTTTTGTTCACCAAATTACTTGGCATAAGCATGGATGCTAATTTATTTCAGTGGATTTGTGTTAAAAATAATGGTACCATTGGTCTTGCTCAATGAAAGCAGTTTATTGTAGCTGGCAGAAGCATGGGCTCCTACTAGCTCTGTGACCCTGAGCATGTGATTGAACCTCTCAAGGGCTTGTTTTTCTCATAGAGCATAAAAATAATAGCTTTTTCCCTGCAAGTTAACAAGATTAAATGAAGTAGTGCATACAAGACAGACTACTCTGTATGCCCTGGTCGTGCTTATTTTTGTTTCTGTCACTAGTAATTATGGTACATTATCTAACCTTTCTGTGCCTCTGGTTATTCATTTATAAAATAGAGGTTGTTTTCAAGAATGAATGAGTTAGTTCATTTAGGCACTTACGTTTCTTGCACATGTGTGATCATAGACATTGTATTAATGATGTGAAAATTACTTTTGTGAAAACTACTTTTATATTAAAATACAATATGCACAGAGAAAAAGTTAGTTATATAAATTGATTTTCATAATAATTCTTTTTGTGTGTGGCTTCTTTGTTCACCATTACATTTGTAAGATTTATCCGTGCTCTTACATATTACTATTGTTTGTTCACTCTCATTGCTGTTATAGTGCTCTGTTAAGTCCTCTGTTGAATGAATATATTTAAATTACCCAATGAGCTGTGGCTGGTCATTTAGGTTGAGTCCAGCTTTCAGCTATAAATAATAAGGCTACTATGGAAATTATTTTATGTATTTCTTGTTACTTGTGAATGAATTTTAATTGAGACTATACACTGGAATTAAATTGCTATGAATAGAGGGTAACTTTTCAGCTTTTTAATAGATAGTTGAACTTTATGAGAGTACTCATTTCTCCTCATCCTTGCTAGCACTTACATAGTCTTTTTAATTCGACATTTTGGTAGGTGTGTAGTGATTTATCATTATGAATTTAATTTGGATTTCTTGAAAATTATTGAAGAGGACTGAATTTTCATTTATCTGTTGGTCATTTGGGTATATTCTACTATATGGTTCCTATATTCTGCACTTAGCTCCCTTTATTAATTCTATGAATTACAAACACCATTTCCATTCTGTGACCTGCATTTCAGCTCCCTTGATAATTTAGGAGAAAATGAATTTAATCTTAATACAATCAAAAGTATTAGCCTTCACCTTTGTTAAGTGGCTTATTTTTCTGTAAGAAACAAAACCAAGCCGGGTATGGTGGCTCACACTTGTAATCCTAGTACTTGGGAAACTGAGAGGGGAGGATCATGGTCAGCTTCAGCAACTTAGTGGGACCCTTTTTCAAAAATGCTCCTGGATTCAATCCCCAGTACCACAAAAATAAAACAGAACCACAACTACAAAACAAAACAGAACTACTATTAACCCCAGTACCACAAAAACAAATCAAAACAGAACTACAATTACAACAAAACAGAACTACAACAAAACAAAACAGAACAACTACAAAACAAAACAAAACTACAACAACCAAAAAACAAATCCAAGAATGTTTTTGTGTTCTGAAGAATTTACAATATTCTTCTCTACTCTACTCTTCTACTTTTATTATTTTGGTAACCAATCTGCCTGGGATGGATTTTTTGGTGTGTGTGTGTGTGGTAGAAGGGGTGAATAAAATTACATTTTTGTCTTATGGGTCTCTAATTATTCCACTTTCATTTAGAGAAGACCATCCTTTCCCTATGGCTCTACAAGTGTCACTTTTACCATCCCTCAATGAAGAGTCCATGTATCTATATGATTGTTACTAGGTTCTTTATTTTTTTCTCATTGGTGTATTTTCTCTCTATCAACACCACTTCAGATTCAGATTTACAAAGTGATCTTTATAGTTTCAAGTTTTCTGCTAAAATTTTCATTTGTTAATATTCTTGAGTAGAATTCCTGTGAGAATAGATTCCTAGCTATTGTCCCCAATTCATGTAAAAACTTGGCTCATGATTTCTAGCTCTATTACCTTCATACTAGGTATGTTATATATTGTATATATATTGTATATATTGTAGTGGTAAGAAAATGGGTGTTGATGTATCAGCAAATGGCTTCAAGTTATGACCTGCCCTCTTCCTAGCTGAGTGACACTGGACATGTTAATTGACCTCTTCGAGACTCAGTTTTCTATATTGTTAAATGAGGTTAAACAGTGCCTATCTCATGGGCTAGTTATGAAGGTTAATTGAGATTGTGTATATAAACTACTTAACACATGGCCTAACACGTCAAATATTTGATAGGCCTTAGCTGTAAGTTGTATTGTGAGGATGTGATCTTATTTTATGTCATTTAAAAATGGATTTTGATTAAGGAAGACCTCATTCTCTCTGACTGATTATTCAAGTACTATTCATTTAACACATATTTCTATGGAGCACACATTAAACAACCTTTAGCTCAGTCTGCTCATCACTGTAATTTTCAATTACTTTAAAGGTATGCCTCTCTGACTGCATATATGTGCAATTGTTCTGCAACCCAAGATGGAGTTTAGTTATGCATGTTCAATATTATGTGTTTTTATTCTTTTTATATTACATTTTCCCTTGATTCTTTTATCTATTACAACATGTTTGTCCAGAAATAACAATGTGTTTATTCAGGTCATTCATGAAAATGTTAAATTAGGTAGAACCAAGGTGATATTGCAATACATTATGTATAATATAATCTGGTTTGGAAATCTTAACAGACCTTTCACAAAAAGAAGCAAATTTAATTTGGCATGAGCCATCTGTCTGGTGGCTCATAGAGATTATTTTGGTCTTTTCTAAGGCTGAATAAACTTTCATGTTTAATGATTTTCATAATTTGAAGACTGGATTATCATTTGACTATTTTCATAATTTTAATACCCCATAATTTTGCTGGAAGTATATACAGATTACTGCTGTGAAAATCTTCTTATGCTCTCCATAATGTAACATTTGAGACTGAGAGAATTGCACATATTTAAAGAGGTCATGTGTTTTCCTCCTATACCTCCATGGATAACTTAAAACTTAGTTTTTTTTCCTAAAAATAGTCAATATTTACCCTATATTTTTAATTGTTAATAACTCTTGCATATTTTTTATATTTATTTTTCTTGATACTGTAACATATCTAATTATTGTATCATCATCTAATTGAGAGAATATCAGATAAATTATTTTGGTGACAAAAAATAATAGGTTTTGGGGATTTGCATGTGTGATTCTTTTAGTAGAAGGTATTATCTTCCACTTCAGTAGTTAGAGCATAATTGTTCTTATAGCAGCAAAGTAGAATCAAGTGCATTAAAAAATCATTAGGAACATGTTATTTAAGAGTACAACATATACTGTGTTTATCAAATTAATTAAATATGCACATAAGTACTAAGTTAAATAAGAATTAAATGACTATTATTCAGAAATCATTTTATTACCATGTTATATGGTTAATTACAGAATAATATATTTTTTAAGCACAGGGGACATTATTATACACTAAATTAAGAACTTTCATTTTTGGCAGACAATTCAGAAATCCAGAGAAGAGAAATAACTTGCCTCAAATCACATGGTTGGTATGAAGAGCCATATCCATGTCACTTCCAGTATTTTTGACTACTTGCTCTTATAATCCAAAAGCTTACCATTTAGCAAGAACTGATTTCCTGGCTTGGCAGAAGATTTAATACATGTGTACTGTTCAGTCTTATCGTGGGAGGAAAAAAAAGCAAAATGGAACTTATGAAATAATTGCTAAGGTAAGAAAAAGAATCTACCAGTTTTTTATTTTCTTTGATGTTTGAATTTGCAGAATGACCCTTGGGATCAAAGAAATAAAAGATATATTCTAGTTTTACTGTGTGTGGAGGAGGCAGGATTAGGTTTGTGACAATAATATGAAGTTCTAAGGCCTTAAAGGTTTTCTTCATCAATTATCTCAGAAAAGTTCACTTGTTCTGAACAAAATGAAATGATGGGGTGCAGGAACAGAATAAAAATATCTAACTCCTGGGAGCTACTCAAGATATTACTTATAACATTTACTGGGCACAGTAAAAATATAACAGCACTACTGAGTACCATGTTTTATTTCTTTTTTTCTCTTTATTTAAACCATCTCTAGATTCTCACTTGTCTTTGTGTCTGTCTCTCTCCTCTTCTCTCTCTCCACTTACTGGTTCAGTGCATCATCAGAGTCTATTTGTGACTTCTAATCTTCATTATTGCCAACTCCTTGCTCACACTGTTACCGTCTCAAACTTGATTTCTCAAAATCCCTCCTGGAAAACTCTTTCTCTAGAAGCTTGTTATTCTGAAGGAAAAGGGACAGCAACATTGGCGTTTCCAAGAGCCATGTCACAATTCTCAAACATCTTTCAGTCCTGGAATGTTTATTTGCCCTCTCAGTTATTTAAATGGCAAGTGAGGAAAATGGTGCAGTTTTGAGCCATTCAGAAACCTTCCATGATGAATGCTATGTTAAAAAAAATCTGTTTCCTAAGGCATCATATAAAATGAATATTTATATTCTCACTAGCAAGTAGATAGTGAAATTTCATGGTGATTGTATCTATATGCAAATTTATCAAGAGCATTTCTTCGGGATTCTGTTTTGGAAGTAGTGATACATTGAATGCTCAGTGTTTATGCCCGTTTTTCTTTTATATTTATATTTTCTCCTTAAATAGCATTAGCAATTGCACTCAGGTTGCAGATAACAGTGATTGAGGGTTTTTTCATTTTCTTTTTGACATAATTAGGCAATAACATTGGGTATATCAAAAAATAGCTATATTTTAGTCATTGTTTCTATATTTTATATTTTATGCATTGTTTCTCATACTCTTGGTCATATAATTGGTGATATCTCCATGTCATGGGTATGTGGCAAAGATTGGCCATTCATTCATCACATGGATAAGCAATGCCTTTCTGAACAGAAAGACATAAAGGCAGAAGAAAGTCTATGAACCAGTGGAGTTTATTGTTCATATCTTCTCACTGAGTGACTATTTTACATATACAAGTAAATCCCATATGTGTGTATATTCCTTTGCTGAGTTGGGAAATCAATTTATAGTAAAATGATAATTATTAAGTCTCACCCTTTCCTGATAATGTTTTCCATTTTGACAAGAGCCTTCAATGTCTTAACGCAATGGAACAATCAAGTCTTGTTCCATTTTAGGGACAAAGTGATGTTTGTTGATACTCATTCAGTGTTTTCATTGGAGGGCCTTTGTTGCAATTCAAATCATGGCACATATGAAGTCAGCAAGTTTGTTTGTAAGAAGGGATAATCCAGTTGGCCTTTTCAAAAATATCCAAGTCATGTCACATATAGTCATCCCTCTAGTCCCTTCCCAAACTTGTGGGTGAGAGGAAATTCACTGTTTGATGAGGATACTATTATTTTATATTTATTTATTTTTGGTACTGAGAGTTGAACCCAGGGGCATTCTGCCTCTGAACCACATCCCCAGCCCCTTTTAGTTTTTTAATTAGGGAACAGGGTCTCGATAAGTTGCTAAGGTGGACCTCGAAACTGTGATTCTACTATCTCAGCCTCCCAAGTACTGGAATTATAGGTGAGCACCACCATGCCCAGCTACTATTCTTAATTCTAGACAGTTTTGGGTAAAAAAAGTTTTTTTTTTTTTGTGGTACCGGGGATTGAACCCAGGGGCGTTCTACCTCCACGCTACACCCCCGGCCCTATTTTTCATACGTTATTTTGAAACCGGGTCTCACGAAGTTGCAGAGGGCCTCACTAAGTAGAGAGAGAGAGAGAGAGAGAGAGAGACCTGAGGTTGGCCGCGAACCTGGATCCTCCAGTCTCCGCCTCCCAAAGTACTGGGATTACAAGCGTGCGCCACCACGCCCGGCTAAAAAAAGTTTTTATTTTTAATCCAAATATCTTTTTTCCTGTAGCTTCTCCATTCCCTTTTCTTGCTCCCTGCTGAGCTGTACAGATTTGGTTTAAATGCTGGACTGGTGCACAGTTGCTCCATAGTGAGTCTTTTCCTCTGGGGCCTGGCAGTCCTGGTCATAGTGCTATCATTCCCACTTCACGCCTTCACCAGCTTGCCTTGGGTCTCCTCTAGATTCACCTGAGAATGTTGAAAAGAGATAGCATGGAAAGAGAGATAGAAACATGGGGAGAGAAAGATATCTACAGGATATGTCATTGACAAACAAGGGAAGGGACAAAGACAGCAGGAGACAGGCCCAGCAGAAAGAAGAGCATATCCAGGGGTAAACATTCCCAGAGACTTCTCAGGCTTGATGTTTTGCTTCCTGTAATGAAACCCAAGGTCAATTAATATTTGGCAATCTCATAGTACTGTTGATTCACAATGAGTTTTTAGCCAAAATAACTCCCTTTTTAAAATAATCACACAGTAATCTAATAATATTCATTGGGACCTGACTCTGTGAGTGATAATTCTTTGAGGTCAATTAATCCTACAGCATTCATAAAGATCAGTACTCTTTTCATTATACCTTTTTTGCAGATGAAGAAATGGAAGCACAAAGAAATTAAGCAACTTCTTATGGTTTGTGCAGTGAGTCAGATGCAGAGCAAAGAGTCCAGCCCACATTGTCTCTCCTGCACTTAGGCTCACTTGGTCCTGATAAAAATCCAGATGACATGCATCTGAACTCATGTCGTTCTTGATGAATTTGGTCTTGTTATTTTTAATCCTAACTCCTGTGTTGGCCAATTCTCAGTTTCTTTTCGTAAGAAAATAACAAGCATATCACTTTTTTCTTATTCAAAGAATTCATGGACTTGATGAACAAAATAGCCAAGGGATGGAGAATAATGGTATATGCTTTGAGACTTTACTTCAAGTGGTAGTGATTAATATGTCTATATCTGTTAGATCAGGACATTTTTTCTATCTTAATGCAATCTAGAATTAACTAGTAGCCAAACATGTTTTTCCATCATATCATTAAGGATATTATGACATACTATTTCTAGTACTTGACTATAATTAATTTAACCAGATGTTTCTATTCTAATATCTCCCAAGTAGTTTCAGTGGTATAACTTTAAAAGGTAACTGATATTTCAATGATTATTAATTATGTAAAATTGTTTTCTATTAGAAATTCGTCATCTGATTTTTAATATATATTTTTATTTCTATATTTGTATACACACAAACTATATATAGACACATTGGTCTATATATAAATATATATGTAAGATATTATTAGTATATAATATAAAATACATTTTTAAAATATAGATAAAGACTGTGTTTGTGTATATATACTCATTTACAGATATCCATGTATATATGTGTATATGCATACAAATTCTAAATGAATACACTTAGGCCAACTATACTTATAAAATTTTAATTTTGGAAATAGAAATTTGACTGTGTATTGTATTAATTACAATTCCAATGCTGGGAACTTTTTGGAACCCAAATATTAAATGTTGCTCAAGTAGCAAAAACATATTTCAAGTGGAGAAACTAGCTCAAGTATTGAAGAACAGCATTTCTTTCATTTTTAGGCTTTCAAGAATCATCCAAGTTCAAATCTTATATGACAATTAATATATGGCTCTCATTTTTGAGGGAACCACAAGTAGCAAAATAAAAAAAAATAAGAAGAGTTGAATTTGAAAAAGCAGAGTATGGACTGTTTTAATCTTCTACCTTCATCTCTTAATTCCTTTTCAAATGGTCTGTATTAAGATACAATAAAAAATTATACATGTTGCAAACAATATTGAATCCCTGGATTTAAGTGGGAGTATTTAGCACACGCATTGTCATTAATATATCAATTAAACCGCATGGGCATTTTATTAAATACCCGAACATGACAAGTGCCCAGTGAGAAATACTTGATCAAGTGGTGCTAGTTTGATGTCCTATGGCAGCAGCATGCATTGTCCGACTTCTTTATCTTGTTTCTGCAGCTTCCTTTTCTTATCAAAGAGAGAGAAAAGGCTTCTCCATTTTGCAAATAGAAGATGGTCAGAGGGTGAAACAAAATTAGCATGTATGTCTACAATTGCTCAATCATCTCTCCAAAAAAAATCACTGCAAATGACTCTCTTTTTCTTTGCAGGAATAATTGTGCACCTGCTTTTCAAAACACAAAAGCTGGTTTTGCCTTTGTGCACAAAGTGTGATTAGGAGAATTTGGGGATCATGCAACCACGTATTTACATAATTAAATGGCAAACTGCAACTTATTTTAAGCTCATGGCTTCTTTGTTCTTCCTTACCCAACAATCATGTTGGGTAAAAAAAATCATGTAAAATGAAGCCAGAGGCACTGGTGTCTGATACTTGGTGAGTTAGGTTTATCAAGGACACATGGCACAGTAATGGATAAGATAATGATTTTAGGACATTCTACTGAAAATACTTCCTATTTTCTGGTATATGCCAAATCCATTTTTAGAATTTTTCATCCGCCCACCTTATGCACATTACAATTTGTGTTCCCTGGGTGGGGTATGAGGTTTCTTGCTGATGCTCCAAGAAATGTGAATAAAGTTGTTGGCAGATGGTTCACACATTTCATTCTGAAATATCTTATAGTGACAAATAACAAAGTGTATATAATTAGCTCTATGCAGATGGCATGCCAAGTGTTGATATTCATCTCTGCAGACTTTTTACAAAGACACTCTTTTAATAGTGAAGATTCAAAGACAGCCCATAAGCCCTCTAACACAGAAGGAAGCAGAGTTTTACCAAAAAAGACCCTGGCTATCAAGTAACCTTTCTCTAGACCAACTTTCCCATTTTAGATCCACATTGTACTCCAAAGGGAGGAAGTTTTACAGTGAATTGTGTTCAAGTACAACTGATCAGATCTTTCTGATGGTTCTTTTGTGTGTGTGTGTGTGGTACTGGGGATGGAACCCAGGGGCATTCTACCTTGGAGCTACACCCCCAACCCTAATTTTTTATTCTTTATTTTGAAACAAGTTCTAAGTTGTGGAGAGTATCACTAAGTAGCTGAGGCTGGCCATGAACCCAGATCCTCCTGTCAGCCTCCCATATACTGGGATTACAAGTGATTACAGTCCATAATGTGTAGCCTCATCCAATCAAATGAAGGCCTTAAGAAGAAGAATCCTTTTACTGAGAAAGGCAATTCAACCAGCAGACTACTTCACACTTGGACTGTGATATCAGCTCTTCCTAGGTCTCTGGTCTGCTCGTTTACCTTACAGATTACATACTTGCAGGAAAATCATACGAGCAAACTCCTTACAATAAGTCTCTCTCAATCTTACAGTATATCTTTTATTAGAAGCATCAATCTTTACAACGGCATTCAGTGTAGGTGTCAAGACTTGAAGTCCTTTATGAATTTGCTGTTAATTTTTATGGGGTACTAGAGGAGATCAAGAAGCCTCTTTGTTCTGATGGCATTTAAAATAAGTGAATTATCCTGAAAGCACACCACCTATTAGTGTATATACTTGCTTTTTTATTTTAGCAATTCAAGTTCAGTCATTTGAACAATTTGGATCTGGATTCTGAAAAAGACTGGATTCTGAAAAAGACTTATTGTGCATAAGCCTTTCATCCTTTTATTCTCACTCTATTTTTAATGTAATACTCATTAGTGAACAATATCAGGTCATTATTTGGTTGGGTGTGACCAAAAGCTTTGTTATGGGCATGGGAACATTGTATTATAAAAGTGTAATTGTAGGATTATTCATTGGGTAAGGGTACTGGAATGGCTGAATTGAGAGTTATACAAGTGCATAGTAATATGAGAAGGAAAGCATAATATTTCATCATTAGTTAACTGACAAGTAGAAAATGTTGAGTCACTTTCTTTAGCAAAAGTGTTTTACTTCATTTAATATGAGATTTCAAGATGATATGAATTCAAGTTTAAGAGTAGATTCTTGACTAATTTAGTTGGAAAATTTAATTGCTCTGAGGCTGGAAGACTAAATTATACCTACTGAATTAAGCCATAGGCTTTAATATACAATGGAATTTTTACTTGGGTTGTATTGTTGAGATAATTTCTAGAGCATGAACTGATACTTTCATGTTAATACAAAGACAGAAATTTATAATAATCTAGCTATTTTATAAGCTATACAGGGTCCACCATTTGCTTTCTGTTTGGGCCTTGGATTAGCTTAATACTTAGTCTTTCACTTTGAAAAAACAGGGTAAACTGAATAGCTAAGCTGATTTGGTAATCTTATATTTTTACTTAATGAGGCTATAGGAGAGATTTAATGATATTTTAATCTTGGATGTTGGCACACTTTAATTTTTTTTACAATTCCTGCTAACCACGTTTGATAGAGAATTACCAATATTAACAGGGTATGCTGTAGTAGTAATTTTTTGTCACACTATTTGGCTAATATCTATGTGAATAACAAGCTATTGGGTAACCTCTACTGAAGTCAACATATTTTATGAAGTTAGAGTTTGAAAATGCTTCCCCAAAATTGGAGTGTTTAGAGAATCATATGTAGAACTCTGTGATTATCTCTGGGACTTTCAAGAAAATGTTAGAGTCATGGCAACCACAGTTAAAACCACTTGACATTTCTTACTTTGTGTAGAGAATTTTTTGTAGTAGTAATATTGATTTATTTAATATTACCTTGCTAAATATTTCTGATTTAATTACCATAACACACATGGGAAGTAGGCATTGTGATTTGTATTTTGTGGATGAAGAAACTAAAGTCAGTTGAGGCTTAAATGTCAAATACAAAGTTACATAACAAACAAGGAGCAGAATCAAAACTTTTACGTAGGTCTTTAGTGTCATCCCCAGGGGTGACAAATGCAAATGATTAGAAGAACCTTGTAGACAATAGAAGCTTGAGAAGCAGCTAAGGCACATATGAGTATGAAAAATTCTGACACACAAAATAGCCATTAAGATTTGGTTAAGATTCTTTCAGTCCTTTTTTATGTTCACACACATTAAATTATACAAAGTGGAATTATATGTCTTGGAACCTTCTGATGTCAACAAGCATGTGTAGTGTGTTTGTGTATGTAATCAATTTATGATATCTGAATTTTTCATTGCATATTTGTACCACAATTTAAGTGGTAAGTCATCTATAGATACACATACAAGTTGATTATGATTTTAACTGAAATGTACTGCAATATTCATTTATCTATGCCTTTTTATAGCTATTGCTCCAGAGCCAAAGTTTTTATCCATTGATATTTTCATTCAGATTGCCAAAATGACCTCTAGAATTCCCTAAACACTTGTTCTGAATTAGTGCTCCTAAAAAGATACAAGTTAATAAACTTTTGCCACAGATTATTAGAGACAGCCTGACTTAACTGAGAGGCATTTCCATCTTCAAGAAAGAAACTTGCAAAACAGAATGCATTAATTCAAAATAAAAGGAACACTAGGAATATGATTAGTAGGGAATCCTTTTAAATGACCACAACAAAACCCACCATTTATGTTACCCAGCTAGAAAACTTTACGTGGGCTGAGAAACATGGAGTTAGTATAAAGTTGAAAGCAATAGTTAATCATTTCTTTTTTACCTTGTATGCTATCCTCAAGGAATTTGTTTGGACCTTTGATTACTGGCTCCTATTTTACTTACTAGAAAAATAAGTGGGTGTGAAATGATTCGGTCCCTAAGAATACTCTGAATCTTTTTGAAATAATAATTTACATATTTAATATTTTAATTCTACCTTAATATAATACTCCTATATCCAGATACCTACTGATTATCCCCTGGAGAAAATTCAAAGGAACAATCATTGCTGTGAAGTAAGTAAAAATAAAGGAGAAGATGAAGAGAGAGTTATTTTCTGTGGGGTTGGGGCAAAGGGGCAGGAAGGATTTGGGCAAAGAAAAAGAAAACCTGGTGGCTTCATGGGAAACAGGATTACAGAAAAGAGAATGAAAAATTGGAATGTGACTCTCTGATTACTGTAATCATCAGTACTGGTCAATTGTGATTATTATAATTTAGAAAAATGAAGAAATCTTGCTGGCACTCCGGCATTTAATTACCATGTTATGACCACACCGTTTGGAAAGCCTTCATTTACATTCATGGAGATGAATAATTTCTTTTTGATTTAATGAGAAGAAAGCAAACTTCTTCTCCTTTAGTTTATATCTTACAATCTGCTGGAAAATTTCTCATTCATATTCTTCTTATGCAAATGATCGGCACTACAATCACAGGAGAGCAGCCCTTTCTTGCTTTTGTTAATTTCTGCTGTTTGGAGAAAAGCACTTAGTCCTCTTTGGCCTCTGCCTCTTTCTCCACTGAATAGCATGCTCTAGCTGCAACTGCACTCTCCAATGTGAAGCAACTCATTGATAAAGCATAGTAATGTTTCTCTTTTGCATTTGCAAAATGCAAATGCAATGATAAGGGTTTTTGCATCCTTCATATTATAGCTTTCCTATCCTTACTTTTCAGATAAAATGTCTGACAGAGAATTGATGATTTTTTTCTTTTATTTTTATTAAAAAATGCCTGTAATCCCAGTACTTGGGAGGCTGAGACAGGAGGATCACAGATTCAAGGCTAGCCTCAGCAATTTAGTGAGACCCTAGGGCTGGGGTATATGTAGCTCAGAGGTCGAATGTCGTTGGGTTCAAACCCCAGTATTACACACACACACACACACACACACACACACACACACACACACACATATACACACATAATAATAAAAAAATCAAGTTCAGCCAGACATGGTGGCTCATGCTTAGAATCCCAGTACTTGAGAGGCTGAGACAGAATGATCATAGGTTTGAGGTCAGCCTCAGCAACTTAGTGAAACCCTGTTTCCAAATGAAAAATAAAAAATGGGCTGGTGGTATAGCTCAGAGGCAGAATGCCCCTGTGTTCACACCCCACTAACACACACACACACACACACACACACACACACACACACGAGTACAGTAAAAACTGGAATAAATATGTTGGTAAACACCTAGAGAATTATCAATTGTTAACAGAAATTCAGAAGAATAAAAATTTCTTATCATACATCTTTAGTTTGAATTCTTGAAAATCAGATGCTGAAACAAAAATTTGTGCTCAAATAGTTAATCTGGGATGTGATACCAAAAACTTCAGGTACAGAAGTAGAAAAGCAAAACATGGAAATGAAGGCAGTCAATTAAGGCTCGTTATCAAGCCCATGTGCACTGCAAGTGATCTGGGCCAAGGGTTGGAGTATTTATGTACCAACACTAGACATATGGATTCCAGAGGGAGAGATTATCTAATTAAAAATATTTCAGCTGGGCATGGTGGCGCATGCCTCTAATCCTAATTTTTGGGAGGCTGAGACCGGAAGATCGCAGGTTCGAGGACAGCCTCAGCAAGTAGTGAGACTTTCATCAACCTAGCAGGATTCTAGGATTTATTTTCAAAAAATAAAAATAAAATAGGGCTAGGGGTATAGCTCTAAGGTGGGATGCCCCTAGGTTCAATCCCCAGAACCACACCAAAAAATAAAATAAAATAAAATAAAAATAGGGCTGGAGGTATAGCTTGGAGGGAGAATGCCCCTGAGCTCAATCTCTAGTACCACAGGAAAAAAGAAATCAAATCAGCATATTCCTTGACATTAGATAGAGTCTTGTCTGTAATTTATAAACATCAGGTTTAATATGTGAGGATATGGTTTTCTCTTACTGAAATGAAATTTAGCTGATATTCCATGGGTAAAATGAAAGGCCTTTAGGAAGACAGTGATTTTTTCATATACATACCTTTATGTTTCTCATTTATTTATTTGTTTGTTTATTTACTTATTTATTATTTATTTGCAGTACTGGTGATTGAACCCAGGGGCATTCTACCTCTGGGCTACACCCCCAGCCCTATTTTTTATTCTTTATTTTGAAATAGGGTCTCACTAAATTGCAAAGGGCCTCACTAAGTAGCTGAGGCTGGCCACAGACCTGCAATCCTCCTGTCTTAGCCTCCCAAGTACTGGGATTACAAACGTGTGCCACCACGCCCAGCTATGTTTCTCTTTTAACTTGATAGCTGCCATATTTAACATACAGTCTCATGTTTACATCAGTTCCTATTTTTTATTTTATTTATTTATTTTTAATGTGCTTTTATTGGTCCATTATAGTCTCACATCATAATGTAAATCATATTGACAGTGACATACATGCACACAGCACTTGGTGCCCCCTCCCATTCCTATTTTTTTAGAAGAGTTTACTTTTTTATCTTTCCAGATTCAGTTATTTTATTATTAGGCATAACATCTGCAATGTAATGAAACTTCCAATACATTTCATTTTAAATCTCTTTTACTCTCTATTATCTGCAAAATGGGTCACGTACACTAGAAAGCTTGGAAATACAAAAATAGCTTATTTCCCAGCCTGTGTGAACGAATTACAAACATTAATTTTTAGGAGTGAATCTATGCTTGGTCAAAGCCTCATTTAAATTTCAGTGGCTTTGTTGTTGAATGAAAGAAGGAAACCTTTACATTTACCTATTTGAGCAAACTTTCTGTGCATTTACCATATTCTTTGTTGGCCACTGGTTTCACATCTAGGTAACTCCAAAATGATGAGCAATAATGTGATTTCTCTCTTCCTTCTGCCTTTTCTACCATCAACATCATTTGCAGTCTGTTTATTGAGTTTTTTTCATGGTATTACAATATTGTATCTAATGGATTATTATTTCTTGAGATTTGTAGAAGGGGGCTAATGAGGTACATTTATGTCAGTTGCCACAATAGAGTTTGCAAATATGACAAATGGAAGTGATTAATATGACGGTAGGGTTCAAAGGCAACTTTATTTTATTAGTTTATTTTTAATTTTATTGGTGCAATTATATATTTTTTTCATCTAGAAAATAGCTGTCCTGGTCAACATTCACACTTGTTCACAGTTTTTGGAGATTTAGAAGTTCAGTTGATGTCAGGCTGGGCCTGTGGAGCTCAGGGCAGGGTGGTAGGAAGCAGAGAGAGGGAGAGTGCAAGGCTCCACTCTCACATCCTGGAGGCCAGAAGCAGAGAGAGAAGAGGAGGACGAGAAATCATATTTAGAAAGAGGGTATTTAGGAGATAATTGAAAAATACAACTATAGGAACAGAGTCTTAATCTAATAGGATTGTTGACTTTATAAGAAGAGGAAGACAGAAATTTTTCTCCATGCACACACATCTAGGAAACGCTATGTGAGCATACAGCAAGAAGGTGCCTGTCCATAAGCCAGGAAGAATGCCCTCATTAGAAACCAGTCATGCTGGCCCCTGACCTTGAACGTTCGGCCTCCAGAACTGGGGAAAATACATTTTTGCAGTTTCTCAGTCAGATATTTTATTATGTTAGCCCAAACTGACTGCTATATCCCTTTTTAACTTATACTACTATAATTTGCCTATTTCCATTTTTATAAGATTTTTAGATATGACTAATTTAAAGAGCCACCTCCAAGATTTATAGGCAATTACTATTATTCTTCTAGTTCCTAAATTACCTGTTCCAGCTTTCATCATGCAGTATCTTGCATTTTCTTTCACTTTGTTTGATCTCCTTCCCTTTTTCTTTTTGCAGTCTTTTTTTTTTATAACATCTTGAGTTCAAATTTTTGTTCATTATTTGCCTTTTCCTTGCACTCATTTTTGGCAAGGATATGGATTTCATGTGAATACACATTCCATTAGCATACAACTTGGGCTGCATCTTATAGAGTTTAACAGTTTTTAATTTTGTTTTGCTGTAGTCACTGTTTAGGAAAGAAAATCTGCATCTTTCCTTCTCCTTATCTGACTTATGTTTCTTCTTTTCTTTTTCTTTCTGTTTTTCTTCTTTTCTTTCTTTCTTTTTTTTTGTACTGGAGATTGAACCCAGGGACATTTTGTCTCCCAGCTACATCATTAGCCCTTTTTATTTTTAGTTTTAGTTTTTATTTTGAAACAAGGTCTTGCTAAGTTGCTGAGGCTGACCTCAAACCTACAATCCTCCTGCTTCCGTCTTCCAAGAATGAGGATTACAGGCATGAGCCACCAAGCCTGGCCTGCTTCTCTGACTTTTCTGTCTCCTTTTTTTCACTTGCATGAATCTTTGTGATAATGTCTAATCTGCTCAGATAATCTTCTCATCTGGAGATCCTTAATCACATTTGCAGTCACATTTAATATATAAAATAACATATTCACAGGTTCAAGAGATTAGGATGTAAATATATTTGAGAGGCCATTATTCTGCCTACCACATCAGCCATTTCTGAATTTTTCTTTTCATGGATGGAGATTGTTACCGTTTGTGTCTGGAATTTCCCCCCAAATGTTCATGTGTGGAAAGCATAGTTCTCAGTGCAGCAGTGTTCAGGGGTGAGGGTTTTAGGCAATGGTTAGATCCTGAGGTTTTGATTAATTCCTTATCAATGGATTAACCCATTTATAGCTGTATAGACTACTGGGAGGTGGCACCTAGTTGGAGGACATAGGTCACTGGGGGCTTGTCCTGGAAGGGTTATCTTTCCTTGGCCTCTTTCTCTTTCTCTGCCTCTCTCTCTCTCTCTCTCTCTCTGCTTTCTGGCTACCATGAGCTGAGTATTTGTCCTTCATCATGCCCTTCTGCCATGATGCTCTGCCTCACTTCTAGCACAAAGCAATAGAGTTGGCCGACTACTTCAGTCACAGTGGCATAAAACGGACTAACACAGAGACTGTATAACTAACTACATTGCTATAGCCATTTACTTTTCATCATAAGTAGAGTAAAAATATGTTGTTATAACATTATCAACTATTTTTAATCTCAGAAAAATATTTAATAAACTGAATTTTACAATCACTATATGATTTTGACATTTAGATGACTTAGATGTTTCAATAATGGTGTCTTTTGGTTTTGGTGTGTTAATCTGCAACTCACTTAACAACACAATATGAATGCTTTTCATGTTTGAAAATGTGCCCAAACTATTGTTTCTAATCACAATGATTGCTAACTGACTAAAGGAAGAATAGAAAATATAAACTTGCTTTATATTTTTGCAATGGCAGAAGGATTAATTAACCCTCTTCTCTGTCCCCTAAGGAAGAATAATATAAATGCCTTACCATGAGTCAAGTGATCATATTTTTTTGAGCTGCTAAGGAAAAAATATGACACGTTTGTCCAAGATACAGAAGAGCCATGTTTTATATGCGGTTTTTCTAATTTTGAGCCCAAGCATAGCTGATATATGAACAAAATATAGAATTTGCACTTTTTATTTATTTATTTATTTATTTATTTATTTATTTATTTATGTGTTCATCTCAAAGGGCTATCAGCTGAAAGTACTTGATATTGATCTTTATTATCTTCATAGTTCATCAAAACATAAGTCTCTAGTCATTCTCTTTGTAAACGTTTTTGTATTAGCTAATTGACAGACAATATATTTATTTATGCTTGTCCTGAATGCTTTAGTAGATGAAAGCCTGACACTGTTTGAAAAAATAAAGGATTCTGAGCCTATGTTTTCCTCAACCAAAATATAAAACATCTCAAATTGATTTGGCACTTAAACAATGGCAACAAGAGTACCTTATGAGTATTAAATCATTTTCTGAAAACTAGATTCACCACTACAAATCTTTTAAAAGTCAAAGAAATAAGAAGATAACAAGGAAAGACAAAAATAAACAAAATACTTAGGTCATATATTGATCTTTATGGCTTTCTGCTATAGTTACACAGAGATTATTAGTATCAAAATATGACCTAAAGGAGGGGCAGCAAAAAGAAAAGAACCCTTATTTTTAATGAAGTGTTGTTAGAATAATATAGAGCTTAATAGCAATGATATTACACGACTTTTTCAAATGACCAAATTGGAAGGGTCTAAATTTAAATTTAAGGGTTTCATTTTTAGTGATAAGTGTTATAAATGGAAAGCTAAACATTATGCTAAACGAGAAAATAAAGAACTACAGAGGCTATAGGATTAGGATGTCTCTTACAGAAGAAAAATTACATAAAGTTCACAATGAATTTGTAAAGTTTGGAACTTTGGAATAATTTCCAAAATAAATTTGAAAATCAGGTACTGGATATAGAGGAAGAGAAGTAAGAAAACTCAGCAGAGAGGAATGATCCACCTAGAAGCCTCTTCGTTTAGACATTTTTTTAAAAGTTTGCAGTTAGTTACCAAAATGTAGATTCAAACAAATACATAAAGCCAACTTATCAATGCTCAATGTAAGAAGTTGAGCTTTACCAGTAATCTTGAAATGCCTCTGTCCCCCTTACCAATCTGGTTCTCCTTTCTCCCATCCATAAGTAAATGTTTCCTCAATTGTATTTATATAATTTCTTTGCTCATCTTTATAATTTATTATCCCATGTTTAATTTTGCGTGCTTTCATAAGAATTTAAAATGTTTTGTAGATAAAGATTATGCATGTTCAAGGTATACAATGTGATGATTTGATAGAGTTTTACATTGTAATTTTTGTCAATGAAAATTCACAATGTCACCATTTACTTAGGAATTTTAAAATATGGTATTTTAAATTTTGTTTTTAGCTCTCAACTCTTTTGTGATCTTTTTTTATCTGTCCAGTATGTCCATATAAAAGTAATTAACTCTGATTTTAGATATTATGAAATCTTATATCCAGCAAACTTATTATTATATTGAATTGAAGTACAAGAAAGTATCTGATCTTTCTCCCTATAAAAGAAAATGATCTAAAATATCACTTTTGAACTTTATTCTTGCTGTAGGTTTTATTAAGCCATTAATTTTTAGATTAAGAAAGCTTCCTTGTATTTATAGATTAATAGAAATTGTGTATGGATTCCTTTTGAAGTTTATTCAATGTTTTTTCTCCATCTATGGAGATATTGATTTGATTTTTCTTTTATTTATATATATATATATTAAATTATCTTAATTACTGTTCCTAGGTAAGACTAACTTGATCATTATACAATATTTTGACTGTATATATCCCTGAATTCAGTTTTCTATTCGTCTGTACCAGTACATCTATGTTTAGAAGTGAGATTGACCTGTTTTAAGTTTGTAATAACCTGTTTTTAATATTGAGGTTAAGGTGTAAGAAATCTAATCTAGGTTGCTGAAACCCTATCCTTTCATAAGCAAAACATGTATTTAAGACCAGCTCTTCACTAGCACCTGGGGAGTGAGCAATGGGCCCTTAGAATATTAGAGTATTCTCATAAAAATTGTTTCTGATTCTGAAACTTTGGGCCAATTGATAATAGTTTGACTTATGATGGTTTTGATCTGGGTGGCTGTAGTTTGTGTATCTGAGGCTATTCATGTAAATGCTGCATGACCACCTGAGAGACCCTAATGGAAACTCTAATTGCCAAGGCAGACATGGACTTCTCCAGTTGGCACCACTTTGCTTGTGTTGCTGAGAGAATTAAGTGCATCCCTGAAATTCTACTGGGAGTGGACATCTGGAAGCTCACAGCTATTCTTTTAGAATTGGTCCCATGTTCCTTTTGCTTTTTCTGACTTTACTCTGTATCCTATTGTTATAATGAACCATAACATCCCTAAAACAACTTTTCTGAGTTTTGCAAATCTTTCTAGGTAACCACTGAGCCTGAGGGTGGTCTTGACAACCCCTGGAACAATTGGTTTCAGAATTGGAATTCACTGGAATAACACTGATTCACTGAAGCATGGTGAAAACATTATTGGGGAAAAGGGAGGATGATGGGAAGAGAAGTGAAAAACCTTTGATGCCTGTATGGCTACTAAGTCACCCATAGTATAGGACAGCAGCTATGCTACAATCAAAGTTACTACAGGTAAGTTACCAATGACATATGTTCTCATTAATATGCACAACCTAGGGAGTAGTGGGGACACAAAAGGGACTCCAATGACAACAGAAAACCTCAGTGGTGCAAGGGAAGGGGGACAAGGGAAGGGGAAGGGCAAGAAAGAAGTGAATCTATGGAATTACTATCATAAACAATGTGTACATATGAGATTATACCAACATCATTCTCAGTACTACATGTGGTGGGGAGGCAGGGGGGAGGGACACCAACAGCTGTGTGCATGTATGTTAACACCAAACTGATACTCATTGTGATGTGAAACTACAATGCACCAATAAAAACATATTAAAAAAGTTACCAATGAAATTTAGTGAATAGCTGGCTCTTTAAATACATAAAATGCTAATAATGAAAATAAGCTAAATATGCAATCCTTTGGATATTCTTATCTGTTGTAGCTAAAATAAAAGTAAAAGAGAGTATTGGGCGGATCCTGGCATTGTTTCAAGATCACAGTTTGGCTTGCCTGAGCTATGATTACTATCTCCAGTGCTCAGACTATTAAAAAAGATTAAAAATAGTAAATAGTACTTTTATCATCAATATGTTAGTGCAGATAACAGGTGTGAGTGTGTGTATGTGTGTGTTTTCAAAACCACGGAAGCCAGGAAATATGTTGTGAAGGAGTTGTCTCACTTTGTGGATTAATATTGTCAGCTTCCTGAAGAAACTTTACTAATGTGAACTGTAAAAATGACTAACTTTGAAGCAGTCTCCATGGTTTTGAATGTTGCAGAATGATGGAGCATGTTTGGGTTGATGCCAGAACCGCATGGAAAAGTGTTTTCTATTTCTACTCTTGCATCATTTATGTTTAAGTACAATATGGCTGCTCATGGTATTTTATATGCTTGCATCATTAAATAAGCACTGCACAGATTTTATTTTTTCCCTGAGTATTGGCAATGCTGTTATTTCTTCTTGCCCAGTTTTGCCAATTATAATATAGACTGCTTGAATGGATGTGTCTAAAAGGATATTTATATCTATGCACAGTTAGTTCTAGTCACAGATCTAATGTCAAAATTAAGCAATCAGCATATATCCTATCCCTTGCCTCTCTTCACCAGTTTCTGAGGCTGTTTCTGGGAGCAAGACTACAGCCCCTTTTTCTTCTGCAGTGACAATTCAAGTAAGATAACAGAGTGTTCAATTAGCTGAGCTAATGGAGCAGCTCCCCCAGCTAAACAGCAAGAATGGTTTCAAAGCCTTCATGCTTCTTGCTTAATTTCAGTCTCTCTGATAACATTTTTAACTGCTTGAAGAATCATCTTTATTTAAAGGCATTCTTCCCATACCTTATTAGTATGGTGATAATCCAGCTAAAGCCCAAAGATGTTAACTCTGTTGGCACAGAGAAGATCGTTTAAGTCCTATACACATTACTTTTTTCCAGTCCATCTATGCCTTCTATCTTTGAATTCATTCAAAGTTAGGAGAGGGCTGGCTGCCAACTCGGAAGAAATCTTTCCCATAGTCCTTCCCATAGTTTGCTTCAGACCTGCTGTCTTCCTGGACAGGAAGCTTTTAAAAGTCTCAGAGAAGGAAGTTGAATTGTCACTTTCCCTGAAATATGCAGTGTTGACAGCAAGTGTGGTAATTAGCAGAAAATAAGAAATGCAGATACAGCAGTGGGACTAATGGTTAGAATCCATTATTTTAACCCTGTCAATACTGGAGGGAGTTATAATGTGGAATAGGGAACAACCCTGGGTTTGCATTAGGAAGACTAGAGTCTGAGAATGGGCTCTGCATTTAAATAACTAAAGGGTCACACTTTCTTAAATTTTTAGCCTCGGTTTCCTTATCTTTATTTCACACGCATAGTGTGAGAATAAAATAAGATATTTCACATATGTGAAAGTGTTTTGTAAATCCAAAGTGTTGCACAAAATATGAAGATGTGTTATTGCTTTATTCCTGATGTGTGAACAATGAGGGAAGGATAGAATTTTACTTATAGACCTTTTGTAGGAAGGCTTGTGTGAGAAAGGTGAGAGAAAGAAAACAGGAGTAGAATTAGAGGTGGTCAGTTGTCCTAGAGAATGAGCCACAAGGCATGTCCTTTACAACCTTACCACAGCATCCTAACAAGTATGAGATGGTATATCATTACCACAGCATTTAGAACTTTATTTAATTTTCTTAAAATAGAAAGTATGGGATGTTATTTTCTTACTGAGTAGGTAACTCTTTAGGAATCCAAGTTTTTAAGAATAGGTTCACACTTCCACCTATCCATCCATTTACTCATCGATGTGATTAATATACATGTTTTGCTGATTTTGCATAATGTACTATGCTAAGCTATATAATTACAAAGGCAAAACAAAGCTTCTGCTTTTAGAGTCCAAAGAACTAAAGAAGATGTATCTAGATCTATATATCTGTACCAATTACAGATGTAAGATTTTTTTCTTCTTAAATAAACTCTGGTAACTCTAGTTAAAGAAAAAATAAATATGACCTACAAAACCACTTTAGAAACTTTGGTGCACATTTAGAATGATTAGCATTTTGAGAGCCCTTTGTCCATTCTCTATTGTTTCTATTTTTAGGCTATTTAATTTTACTCTAAGGTGACTAGTATGTAATTCTTATTTTAAGACTTTTGCACCTGTTCAAACTTTTCTCTGACAAGCCAGAACCAATTTAACTAGCTGAAATAATTGTACTTAATCATCTTCTAGTAAGTAAAGTTACCAGACTCAAAGAAAATTACTAAAATGAGACTAATGCAGGATTTCTTTTTATTTGTGTCATTTTCAATTTCTTTATCAACATTTTATTGTTTTCAGTTTACAATTCTTTAATTTCCTTGGTTGAATTTACTCCTATTTTTATTTTTTGATAGTATTGCAATTGTTTTTTAATTTCTTTCTAGATTGTTAAGTATGTAAAAACACTACTGAATTTATGTTTTTTATATTGTGATTTTACTGAATTTGTTTATCATTTTTAACAGTTTTTTTTTTTTTTGGTACCGGGGATTGAACCCAGGGGCGTCCTACCTCCGCACTACACCCCCGGCCCTATTTTTTTATACTTTATTTTGAAACCGGGTCTCACGAAGTTGCGGAGGGCCTCACTAGGTAGAGAGAGAAAGAGAGAGAGACAGGGAGAGAGAGAGAGAGAGAGAGAGAGAGAGAGAGAGAGAGAGAGAGAGAGAGAGAGAGAGAGAGAGAGCGCTGAGGCTGGACGCGAACCCGGATCCTCTGGTCTCCGCCTCCCAAAGTACTGGGATTATAAACGTGCTCCACCACGCCTGGCTAACAGTTTTTTTGATGGACTCTAGGACTTTCTATATACAAGACCATGTTGGTAGTAAACAAACACAAATTTACTTCTTCCTTCTTTATTTTGATGCCTTTATTTCTTTTTCTTGCCTAATTTCTCAGTCTAAAACAACTAGTACTATGTTGAACACAAGTGGTGAGTAAAATGCATCAACTTTTTACCATTGCATATAATGTTAGCCATGAGCTTGTCATGGCCTTATTTGTGTTGAAGAACATTCTTTCTATACCTACTTTGTTGAAAACGTTCTCATGAAAGGATGTTAAATTTTGTTAATATATGTATTTTTATCTAATGATAATATAGCTTTTGTTCTTCTGTTAATATTGTGAATCAAACATTCACTTGCATATTTCATCCCTGGGATAAATTCCACTTGATCATCATGAATGATCCTGTTGAATGTTTCTGTTGAATATTTTTGACTTTGTTGTTGAGGATTTTTTTGCATCTATGTCTGTCAGGGATATTGGACTGTGGTTTTCTTTTTTTGTAGTATCTTAGTCTGGTTTTAGTAGTTCAATGCTAACCTTGTAAAATGAGTTGGGAAGTATTTCCTTTTAAAATTTTGGAAGAATTTGAGAAAGATGAGTATTAGTTATTTAAATATTTGTTAAAATTCATCTGTGAAGCCATCTGGTCCTGGGTCTTTCTTTGATGGGAAACTTTTAATTACAGATTAAAACTCCTTACTTATGATTGGTAATTAAAAATGACACAAGTGAGTGGAAAGAGAGCTTGTTTTAATGAATTGCAAGAATTCATATTATTAAAATATTCATACTGTACAAAGCAGTATACAGATTCAATGCAACCTCTAACAAAATTTCAATGTTTTTCACAGAAATAAGAGAAACAGTCCTAAAATTCATATGGAAACACCATAATACCCAAGCAAACAAAACAATCTTGACCCAAAGGAATAAAACTGGAGGATTCACTACTCAATTTCAAAATACATTACAAAGCTATAATAATCAAAACAGCATGATACTGGCATTAAAAACAGACACTTCAATCAAAGATGTAGGATAGAAGGCCCCAAAGTAAACCCAGGAATATAAGCTCAATTAATTTTTGACCAAGGTTGCAGAAATACACAGTAGAGAAAGGATAGTCTTTTAAATAAAGGATGCTGGAAAAACTAAGTATCTACATGTGAAAGAATGAAAACAGACAAGTATCTTGCCCCTTATACAAGAATCAAATAAAAATAAACACTTGTAGGATCTGGAATTATAAAACCACTGGGATAAAAGCAAGTAAAATCTTTATGACATTGGTTTGGGCAGTTATTTCTGGGATGTAATCCCCAAAACATGGATGATGAAAGCAAAAATGGCAAATAAGATTGCATCAAACTAAAAAGCTGCTGGACAGAAAAGGAAACAATAGAGTGAAAAGATAATTCACAAATTGGGAGAAAATATATTCAAGTCATATATTAAGTAAAGGGATAATATCTAAAATATGCAAGGTATTCATACAACTCAATAATAAGAAAAATAAAACAATTAAAACATTTGCAAAAGAACTAATAGATGTTTATCAAGAAGAAATATTTAAATGCCCAAAAGATTGATGAAAAATGCTCAATATCTTTAATCATCAGGGAAATGCAAATTAAACTATAATGAGATGGCACCTCCTATCTGTTAGATTGGCTATTATTAAAAGGATGAATGATAAGTGTTGGTGAGGATGGGAGAAAAGGGAATGTGTGTACACCTTTGGTAGTATTGTAAATTAGTACAGTAATTTGGAAGAACAATATGGAGGTTCCTCAAAAAACTAAAAATGTAATTCAGAAATCCCACTACTGGATATACATCTAAAGAAATTGAAATTAGTATGTTGAAGAGCATATCTGCACGCCCCTATTCATTACAGAATTATTTAAAATAGTCAAGAGATGGAAACAAACCATTTGTTCATTAGCAAATGAAACAAAAAAGACAATATGACATATACACACACAAAATGGAATACTACTGAACCTTAAAACCAGGAAATTCTGTTATTTGTGACAACATTGGTGAAGCTTGATTTTATTATGCTGAGTGGAAATAAACCATGTAAAGAGAGACAAATATGATCACATTTATATGTGAAACTTTAAAAAGTTGAACTCAACTAAGTAAAATTGTGATTACCAGAGGTTGGTAGGAGAGGGAGTGAATGGAGAAAAGGGAAAGTTTGGTCAAAGTGTGTAAAGTTTCAGTTAAGTAATAGGAATAAGTTTTGGTAGTATATTGTACAGCATAGTAGCTATACTTAATAATAATGTATTATATATCTCAAAAGAGTTAAACGAAAGAATTTTAAATGTTCTCACCAGAAAGAAATGATAAATATTTGAAGTGATAGACATACTAAATAGCCTGGTTTCATCATTCCACAATACATATATGTATCAAAATGCCATACTGTACCCCATAAATGTGCAATTATTATTTGTGCAATAAAAAGTTTTTAAGAAGGATGAAGCAGGATTGTCCAAAAGATATGAGCTCTAGGTAGGTTTAATGATTTAGTTTCCATTCAAAACATTTCCTTTGAGAATTTGTTCAAGATTTATTTAATGAGTTAAAGGAACTTTAGGTAAGGCATGCTTTGTTGTTTGTTACTTTTTATTCTAGGGAAGAGAGGCAATCATTTTATACTTTGCCAGTTATACAAAAATTCATGTTTAAAGATCTGACATAACTGGCAACAAATTTTAGATTTACTGACAAATTTTGCTACTCTTCCCAGGTTGACTTAGTTGGCAGCTACTCAGCTGGCTTGCCCTTTATCTGGCCCAGGAATGAGTCACATACATTCTTGTCTTTTATACTTTTCCTTTCCTAAGAGAAAAATATATTGCTTATCAGAGCAGAATCAAATAGTCTTATCAGTCTTTCTGTATTTTTTCTACTTTCATGGAACTTTTATTAAGTAGCTATAACTATATATATATATGTATATATATATATATAACTATATATATGTGTATATATATCTATACACATACATATATACACATACATATATGTGTGTGTGTGTATACACACACACACACACATATATATATGTATATATATATGGAGATTAAACCTAGAGGGGGTTCTACCTCCAAGCTACACCTTCAGCCCTATTTTATTTTTTATTTTGAAACAGGGTCTCACTAAGTTACTGGGGGGCCTCACTAAGTTGCTGAAGCTGGCCTTGAACCTATGATCCTCCTGTCTCAGCCTCCCAAGCAACTGGGATTACAGGAATGCACCACAATGCCCAGGAAGATTATTCATATTTTAATGTGTTTATTTCTACTTGCCTTTTAACTGTATACCTATTGGTAAATATGTGTATATACAATTTTGAATATAAGATTTGCTAGGTTTCTATTTTATAATATTTTGCTTAAGTTACAATTATCTTTAAAAATATTTTACTAAAACATATTTTCTTGTCTGTATTCTGATACATGGCTTTGCTATGGTTGGTTTATCAATTTCCTTGTTATTACTAAATTTACATTATCAACTATATTGTAACATCACCTAGCTAAAGTTATGTATAAATAATTTTATTTGATATGCCTTCCTATAAATAGAATAACTAGATCAAAGTATATTCATGTATGAAGTATATATTAGAAGCACAAATGTTCAAATTATCTTCCATAAATGTACAAGTTTATACTTCTTATATATGTGTTCCTTTATCACACTGTCAAACTCCTACCTTTGAAAGGAGATTTCCTCAGGGAATTTGTTGTTTCTTTTTAACATTACAGTGTTCATAACACAAGAAAACATTAAGTTAACTCACTTTTACTATAAATAAGTATAAGCCTCTGTTAGTCAACTTTCTACTGTGACAAAGTATCTTTGGTAAACTTAAAGGAGAGGTTTATGTTGGCTCTGGTTTCAGAGGTTTCAGGCCATGGTTACTTAGCTTGGTGGCTTTTGGGGGAGGAAAGTGCCTTGTGGAAGAGGTTTGTTCACCTCATAGTGGCCAGGAAGCATGGGAGGGTCAGGTTCCCTGATACCCTTCAAGGGCCTGCCCCAGTCACCTAGCTTCTCTAACTATACCCTACCTCCTTCAAGTTCCACGCCTCCAATAGCATCACAGGCTGGTGACTGTCTTTTGCATGTGACTATGGGGAATATTTAAGATCCAAACCATAACACTTCCCTGTAATAAAGACCGATGAATTCTAATGGTCATTAAATGTTTAAAAGGCAGAATAGTTGGAAAATTACATATTAATTATAATTTTTAATAACATGAATTGATATGAAGTGACAAATGTGAACAAAATCAAAGCAAAAATCAGGGACAGACAATTATGTAAACTGCTTTTCAAAATGGACAAAGCTCTGTATTATGACAGAAAGAACACAAAGTCCTTGAGTTTTTGCAAACTTCTACATTATTTGAAAGCCAGTATTTTATAATCGAAATTCTGACAATAATAATTTTTCTATTAAATTCATAGGGTTGTTTGAAGTATTGATAAAAAAGTCTGAAAATGATAAAACATATTGAAATGTGATGTACAATTTGAATTAATATATAATGATCCTTGGTTTGGCATGATATCATCATCATCATCATCAACATCATTATCATTATCATCACATCTAACATTCCTACATTCTACATTTTTTGGTACTGGGAATTGGACCCAGGGGCATTGTATCTCTGAGCTATATTCCCAGCCCTTTTTAAATTTTTTTATTTTTGAAACAGGGTCTTGCTAAGTGGCTGAGGTTGGCCACATTCCTACATTTTTGTGAAGGATTTTACTTTAAAAAATACAAATATAGTTCTGGTGATGAGGTAGAAGTTATTGTCATTCCTATTTTATAAATAAAGAACTCAAGTCAGAGGGCTTAAATCATTTTCCCAAGTTAATAGGTAAGAAATTAGGAATTTAAAACTATGAATGTCTGAATCCAAAGTCTACGCTCTTTGTTACATTGGTCTGAAGGTAAATGAAAAGTTCACTGTTTTTGGTTAACTAACCAGAAAGAAAAGAACTTTTTTCAAGGCTTCTAGTCCATCTTATTGATCTGAATTTATTAAACCAATTCAATTTCTTCACTTATTATTTGAAACATGGAACGTAGTGTGTGCCATAGTTTTCTGTAAACTTTCTGCAAAAGAAAAAGACACAAGCGGTTCTAACTGCATTGTTTTTCCAAAGAAATAAATTTGGAATGTTAAAATTTGCAAATACACACTTGTGAGTGCTGGAGCTATGAAAGTTTGCTCTCTCTATAAGACAAGTTATCATGTGAAGGATAAAGGTGCGTAAATAAACATTTAATTTGGAAGGCGACATCTCCCAAGGGCAGCCTTTCCTGCATCTCTCTCCCTTCTGATATGGTGCTTTCTCAGCATGTTTTTATTTCTCACTGACAGAAAAAATAGGGATGACTCCTGGATATTTAAAACTTAACTGGGTTCAAACTTTGAAACTGCAAATGTTGATTTAATTTAGTCTTTGAATACCTATGAGCATTCAAAATTAGCAACATATGACAATGAAAACTTTAAAGATCAGGCGATTTGGACAATTTTACTTCTGTTTGGTAGAATCTGTAATTCCTTTCTCTAAGATGACTCAATTATTTTTACAAATAGAGATTTTATTTTGGTTTCTGCATATATCTCCCAAACCAAATAAAGGTATGTATTTATGTATTCATTCAACAAATATATCTTGAGTGTTTCCTTTGTGCCATTTGATAGGGACTGTGGTTACAGGGGTGAAAGTCTCATATCTCAAGACACTCACAGTCTACAGGAGAAAACACCAATATAGGCAATAATAATAATGATGAACTGGGAAAACTGCTAAGATGGAGACATGCACTTGACTCTGGAGATACAGAGGAGCATCCAACCTGTATTTCATATTTGCCTAAAATATAAGAAAGCTGATATTAAATCTGAGTTGAGTATTGATGGGGAAATGAACAAAAGCTACTTCCAAAGTTTTATTGTCATAGTCACACAATTCATGACTTAACTATATTCTCTTTTCTATATACCACTGTGAGATGGATGTATAGCTTAGTGTTTGGATATGATTTCTGAAATCAGATTTTGTAGATTTTGTATGTGTATGCCCCAAAACTGTTTTTCACAGAGTTCAGATAAATGTCTTACCTTCTTAAAGTTCTACATTATTTAGTTTTAACATGTAAGTGATAAGTTTACCATTCTCAGAGGGTTATTTTGGAGATTAAAAGAAACAGTTTATATAAGTATATTTTAACATGTTTTTGTCATGTAGTCAATAAATGATAAAGCTGTCAGTGTCATTGTTGTTTCTTCTCATAGATTGCAAGCTTATTTTATTTTGGTCATGGTAGAGACTTATATTAGGAAAGCCCAGAAGTGCCTTGATCAAATTTTGTTCTTTGAATTGTTCACTTAATCTTCTTGGACATACATTTCCTTTCTGAAAATTGGGCTAGGCCTCGACAGTGAGGTTGGGTTATGCAGCCTCATGGGTCCCTTTGACATGGACTTCATTTGTTTTCTTGACAGGCACTACTGGGACAATTGAGGAATGTTCACAGAATAAAATTTTATAAAATTCAATGTGAGGTCCTTGCTTCCAAGAAATTAATCAGGCATGTATGCCAGGGCAGGGAATTGATAGTGTGTTAGAAGAGGTTCAGAGGGAGTGGTCTTTAAGTTAGGAAAGGTTGAGAAAGCAGAGGTCTTTAAGTTAAGAGAGGTTCAGAAGGCAGAGGTCTTTTTTTTTTCCGGTACCGGGGATGGAACTCAGGGGCGTTCTACCTCCGAGCTATACCCCCAGCCCTATTTTTTTTATACTTTATTTTGAAACCAGGTCTCATGAAGTTGCAGAGGGCCTCACTAAGTAGCTGAGGCTGGCTGCGAACCTGGATCCTCTGGTCTCCGCCTCCCAAGTATTGGGATTACAAGCGTGTGCCACCACACCCAGCGGCAGAGGTCTTTAAACTGACTTCAAGTTCACTTGAGTCAAAAAGTGTCTCATAAACTTAATGAGGCTTTAGATTGTCACAGACTATGTTGCCCTTATGATCAGAACCTTATGGAGTCTGGGTCTAGTTTGGAGTAAGGACTTATCCAAGGACATTATTGTTGGCCAGTTGGCTAGAGGAGGAGGGTGGAACATTAGGATGGTGAAGGTTCTGGGAGTCCTATTGTGTATAGAATGTTAGAGGAATCTGGAAAGAGGACTAATTCAAGTCATTGGAGGAGGCAAGGGAATCCTCTTCAACATTTGAAGCATGTCTCTATGGCAAAGAGTTACAGATATATTCAGGGTGGTCCTATGAGGGAGAACTAGGAAGAAAAATTTTGGTTCAACTCAATGTAGTTATAAATAGATTTCTGTAACAAGGCTTCATGGGGAAGTAATAAGTAGATTGTGATAGAAGTGGTTAGGTAAATATTAAATCAGTATTTCTCAAACCTGCTCTATGCAAAAAATAACTTGGTTTTTTTGATAAAAATATAGCCTTCCAAACTTTCCCCTGGAGTTCTGATTCAATAGGTCAGGGAAAAGTCATTGACATATGTAATTTTTATTCAGCACATTATGAAATTTTTATGAGCAAGAAAGTTTGGGAAAGTTTCCACTGTTCATCTGCCAGGGATGTTGTAAGAAGGTTCATGGAAATATTGTTTCCATGATGTTAAAGATTAATTTTAGATTTCTGGTAGATTCTTAAATATATTAATGATTAACTTTCATTGTGATCATCATAGCAACAGCATTTTAAGAAACACAACTTAATTTAATATATAACGTTTAATACACTAATGTAGAATTGTTTTATCTTCAGATGTAAAAATATTTTTAACAAGCTTAGGAATAATTTAATCACCAGTTTTTAGATTTTTAAAGATGTTAAATGCTTACATACTTCAAAGTGAAATTTTCTTGTATCACTGTACATGTGGTTACTAGTTAATATAATATATACTTTTAAAAATGAAACCCCAGAGTTTGAAAAACTACTGCCTTGCAGATCATACACTGTTAAAAGTTTCAGTGAATTATGAAAAAAAATTCAAGACATAAATTTTAGTATGATTTAGTGAAAATTAGCCTCTGACATTTTGGGCCTTGGCAATTATGGCTGTTAGCAGAAACTTACACTTTCAAATTATTATTTTACAAAGTAAGTTATAGGAACCATCTACAGACTTGCATGCTTCTGATTTTGTGTCAATTTTATTTCTGTGATAATTGAACCAGCTCTGGGTAGTGTCAGAAATTTTATTTTGCAAAATGAAGAAAAATGTGTTGAACTAAAGTAAACTCAGAAATCATTTAGAAATTCCTTCTAGTTATTGGTAGCAAAACCAATTATTAGCATAAATTGTCACTTTCTTTTGCTTCCAAAAGGAATAATATGGAAATTTAGGAATAAGAAAACTTACCAGCATCTATTCTGGAGGAAGAACAAGCATGAGGAGGATTCATAGGCTGGCCTAGGTGGAACTCTGAAGGTTTAGAGGTGGAAGCCCGAGTAGCTTGGGATCATGGCAGCATGAGAAGACGATTCAGGCCAGAGAATTCTAAGCTTCCGTGTAGGGTATTTTTTTAATGCAGCAATTGGTAACTAATACCATCATTTGCCTTCATGGTTACTTTTTCTACACCTGAGTTAGGAGTCTTGTAGACTCAACTTCTCTGAAAATTATACATTGTTTAAAATAAAGATTTAGGTTTTGATATATGGTTCAAAAATGTTTTACAAGAGATGAGACAAATTTATGCCCCTTCTAGCGAAATCCAATCTCTGTCATGAAAATGAAATGTGGTAGTATGCAGGGGAAAATCAATATATACTTATATTGTATTTTCTGATATAATTAATTGTATCTATAGGGTTAAAAATTATCTTATTATTTGAAAAGACCACACATGGCAAATTCTAATGGATTCCAATTGATCTTGCCTTTACATAATACAAATATATCATCCATTTAGAGATTATCAGAAAGAATTTCTTTTCCAACTGGCCTATTTCAAAATAAAAAATGGTGCCGGGCGTGGTGGCGCACGCTTGTAATCCCAGTACTTTGGGAGGCGGAGACCGGAGGATCCGGGTTAGCGGCCAGCCTCAGCTCTCTCGCTCTCCCTGTCTCTCTCTCTCTCTCTCTCTCTCTCTCTCTCTCTCTCTCTCTCTCCTTAGTGAGGCCCTCCGCAACTTCGTGAGACCCGGTTTCAAAATAAAGTATAAAAAAATAGGGCCGGGAGCGTAGCGCGGAGGTAGAACGGCCCTGCGTTCAATCCCCGGTACCGCAAAAAAACAAAAAACAAAAAACAAAATAAAAAATGGGCAATTTAAAATAATCTTAAAAGGTCATAATGTTAAAATGAGGAAAGCATAAGGGAGTCTGGTAACATTATAGTCTGGGGATGTTTTGAAAATATAGATGTTTTAAGTAATATGTACATCAGTGAAATAGCATTGACAGCCGGGCGTGGTAGCGCACGCTTGTAATCCCAGTACTTGGGAGGCAGAGACGGGAGGATCCGGGTTCGCGGCCAGCCTCAGCTACTTAGTGTGGCCCTCAGCAACTTCGTGAGACCCGGTTTCAAAAGAAAGTATAAAAAATAGGTCTGGGGGTGTAGCTCGGAGGTTGAATGCCCCTAGTTCAATCCCCGGTACCGAAAACAAAAAAGAGAAATAGCATTGACAGAGTATTGGCAAAAACACCATTAACCACCATAGTTAATAGTGCATAATCTATAGTTAATAGTGCATAATCTGCTAATAGTGCATAATCTATTAGCAGATAGTCTTCTTACACAGAAGTTTGAGACAGTATTATAATGGTGAATAACTCTTTCAGTTATTGGGATTTCTCTTAGTACATTTCCTTTCCTGCTTCTATGTCCAAATTCTAAACAATGAACAAATTATTTTCATAAAAAAGTTTAAGAAGATATGTTGAAGAATTTATAATTTTATCTGAAGTTTTTCAGCATTAGCATAAGCATAAAGAATGGAGGAATGGACAAAATGACAACTTTAACATTATTTTTTATATTTTAAATTTTAATCTTCCTATTCTCTATTCATATGCTATTAATGAAACTAAATTTTAGTTTATATCACACTGCTGACTATTTTATGTATTTGCACATATGTTAAGCAATATTTATTGACACTGATATGGCATTTTACCCTATCAGGTTAATGGATCCTCAAAACAACTTTTGTGGTATTATTATCTCCATTTTATAGCTAAGAATGTGGAACTGGATACATCAGTTATTTTTTCTATGCCTTTCAGCAGCACCCTCAGATTGTGAGTTGGAAACTCCACACTTTTTTATACCACAATACTAAATATATATTTCTATAAAAACTTATAAATTATGCCATATCTATTGATATTATAAAAATTCTTGTCTATGTCTTATCTTTGTTTTAATAACTTTATTAAATTTTTTGGTTCTCTTTCATTTCATTTTATTATTGCAGTTACTTGTTCAGAGTGGAAGTTAGAACAAATTCATTTTCATAAAATGCAATTTTGATGGTGCTGTTTCACAAGGATAGAAATAGAAAGGAAATAAAAATCTTCATTACCGTGTTTATGGTTAACTCATTAGAGACCAACTGTGCTTGGTAAAAGTATAGGTTCCATTCTTCTTTGCAATATATATTTCAAAAAGTGTTATTATTACTATTATTATTATCATCATAATCATTATTATTATAATTTTGTCAAGTAACATGTTTGAGGAAAAAGCAAGCTAAATGATTTCCTTTAACTGTAACTTTAGTAGCTCTCTCTATCTTCAATTGATCAGGTAATTGCTATTGACTGTGTCTTAGGAAGGAGGTCTCAGGAAGCTTCCCCAGGCAGTTTCGATGTTATGAACAGTAATGAAGTAGTAGAGTTGGTTGGTTAGAGAGGAAAACAAAGAAATGGGATTACATTACTAAAGACATCTCTAATGAGGTGTTTTAATGAGCTATTTATAAACAACAAGGGGCATAGCTGAACAGATGCTTGGAGATAGTAGAAAAAATGGAAATATTTGAGATAGTTACACTTTTTGATGCATAAACCTATTGAGGAGTGGCAGATCTAATAGTTTAACTCTAGTATCCTAAATTTAAGCTAAAAGCTGCACATCCTTAAGGATGAGCCATTTGAAAATATATTCAACATAGATAACCTCAAACTGAGTAGAGTAGGACACGTCAGATTACTGCTTAGGATGAGATAGGAAAAGGGTCATCTAATAAACTCAAAGGAACCAACTTGTAAGTCTTATTTCTAAGACATTTTATTGGCAGCATCCTTGAATAACATATGGCTAGTAAATAGAAATACTCTGCAGGTAAGGGAAATACAAATTTCCAAAGAGTCTAGTCTAGATTCTCACCACAAAAGGGTATCTTTATACTAGAGATGTCATGATCCCAGGTCTTGCATATAGCTGGTTAATGGTTCATTCCCTCCCTTTGCCCTGTGGTGTATACTGTGACCCTTTTAATTGATATTTAAAAAATATACATCCAGACAAAATATGGGGTCTTACTTGCTTAAAAATAGGAATTTGTATTTTCTCTATCCTTTCAAAAGAAAGATGTTTGTTGAAAGATTATAGGAAGAAGGGAGGTTGGAGGGAATAGCGTGGGAACTGGGGGAGGACTAAATGAGTGCTGTGTGCATGTATGCCTCTACCACCCTGATCTTCATCAAGATGTATGATTACAATGCACCAATAAAATAAAAAAGAAAGATTAAAGTTACAATACAAATCCCAAATAAACTTTGTGCAGCTAGAAATGGAATGGCCTATTAAAGTTGTTTCCTGACCAGTTGTGGTGGCACAAGCTTGTAATCCCAGTACTTGGGAGGTGGAGACAGGAGGATTTCATATTTGAGACCTGCCTCAGCAACCTAATGAGACGCTGTTTTAAAACAACAACAAAAAAGGCTGAGGGTGTAGCTTGGAGGTAGAATGCCTCTGGTTTCAATCCCCAGTACCAAAAGTAAATAAATAAATTAATTAATTAATTCATTAAATAAAATAATGATGTTCCCCTGTCCAAAGAATGTGTGATTGTCACAGACTTGTGTTTTTCAATCATAAAATATGTCTTCTTTATAAGCTGAAAATACTGTAAGAGCAAGGACAAAATATTTTAAATTATCTATAGCATTTTATACATAGTTGTTGGCCATAAATACTTGACACTGATTAATGTCTTTGCAGCTGGTGAATTGAGATGTTATACCTTCAAGAATTAAAGATAAAGTAACTTAGATTTGAAGTTATTCATAACAGCCTGGCGAATGGCCTGGTGTCTTATTCTCTATTCTGTTTCTGTGTGGATCATCCTCTATTTCTCTTTTTCTTAAAACTGTGGAGCTCTGATGACACCATTTCTTTCTCATGCATTTGAGAAAAGTTTGCCCAGCAAACTTTTTAGAGCTAAATGAACAAAGACATGAATCAGATCATTAAGCAGATTCTGGGATCTGAGTCTGAAAGAAATGGACATCCTAGGTTATAAATATTAATTGGATAAAATAGCAGTCAGGCAACACTTTTAATTTTGAAAAATGTGCCATAACAAAGGGTGTTATAAGAGCATAATAAATGAGCTACTGTGGGGGATCCCCTGAGAAAAGCACCACTTGAAATCACACAAACAGAGATGTTATTTGCTGGAGTAATTAGAAATACTCTAGTTTCCCAAAGCATTCTTAGGATACATGTCTTATCTTTCCCTATAATTCACTTGATTTAGAATGCTCATTCAATCTAATGTTTAGGGGGAAATTATGGAATAGTCTCTATATATTAGGAGAGGTGACAAACTATGCTATATCTTGCCTTTTTGTTTTTTTAAAGCACATTTTAAAGGAATTGATTTAATAAAAAATTTATAGTTGTGAAATAATATGTAATCACCAAGGGAAAATTCAGGAAAAAGTAGAGAAATTATTAGGATAAAAATCTAAAAAAACTAAAATATACCTTTATCATATGTTCCAGAAATTGTATTTACCCAACCAAATAATCTGAAAATTTATACCCGCATAAAACACTACACTTGGATGTTTATAACAGATTTATTCATAATAGCTGAAACTTAGAAACAACCAAATATTCTTCATGTAGGTAAAGGGATAAGTAAACAATGGAATATTCTTTAGTGCTAAAAAATGCCGTTAAAGTCTGAGAAGACATGGAGGAATCCTAAATGCATATAATAAGTGAGAATAGCCAATCTGAAAAGGTTACATAATATATGATTCCAAATATATTACTTTCTGGAAAACCCAGAATTATGGAGGCAGTAAAAGGTCAGTAGTTTCCAGGAGTGGGGGCAGGTAGGGATGGAAGAATAGGCCATCCCAGGGGTTTTTAGGGCAGTGAAACTGTTCTGTATGATACTCTAATGGTGGATACATGTCAAAACCCATAGAATGTACAACGCCAAGAGTGAACCCTAATGTATACTATGGACTTTGGGTGATAATGATGTGTGAATATTGGTTCATTGGTTGTAATGAACGTACCACTCTGGTGTGGGATACTGTGAGTGGGGAAGCTATATACGTGTGTGGGAGCCAGTGGTATAGGAGAACTCTTCACTATTTGTTCATTGTTTGTGAACCTCAAGCTGCTCTTAAATATAGTATATTCACTCAGGCATGGTGGCACATGCATGTAATCCCAGTACTTGGGAGGCTGAGACAGGACGATTGCAGGTTTGAGCAATCGTGAGGCCCTCCTCAACTTAGTGAGACTCTGTTTCCAAATAAAAAAAAACAAAATAGGGCTAAGAGTGTGGTTCAGAGGTAGAAAGCCCTGGGTTCAATCCTTGCACCAAAAAAGAAAAAGAAAACGTCTATTCAAGAGGACTGCAGATTCAAGGCCAACCTCAGCAACTTAGTGAGATCCTGTTTCAAAATAAAAATTAAAATAATAAAACCAGGCTGTAGATATATCTCAGGGGTAGAATGCCCTTGGATTCAATCCCCAGTACTCCCCTCTCCCCCAAATACTATCTATTTAAAAATGTATAGGTATTTCAAATAAAATGTGGTAAGGACCAAAATGCATCTGTATTTTTTACTGGGAGTATTTACCCAACAAAATCTATGTATATCCCCTTCCCACACAAAAAATCACTCTAAGTTTTGCTCAACCACTGATGTATTTAGGAGGTTTATTTTGTTTCAAGGTGTAGTTTTTATACATGATTAAAATTTTATCTTTCTATCATCTATATAATATCTCTCTCTCTAAATATATATATTACCATAGCACAGGGGGACATGTGAAGGATGATTAGAACAGATGAAAGGTTAGGTAAAACAAAATGATGAGTTTGAAAGAAAGGGTTGGGTGTTGGTAGAATTTTATTGTGAAAGCTGATTTTTCTTGGGAAAATTAGGAAGAGGGAAATGAAATTTGACTTGAGTTCTAATCTAGGATGTATGGTGGGAAATGCTAAATTAGTAAATGATAGCAGTAATAGAAATTCCTCTTTTTTATTTTTTACAATTTTACCTAGCTTTGGAAGTATTAGACTCAAAGTATTGTTCTGCCCAATTTCCACTTTTTTGAAGTATGACAAATAAAAATTATACTGTATAGATTGGAGCTAGGGATGTATCTCAGTGGTAGAGTGCTCCTTAGGCCCTTGGTTTGATATCCAGTACTGCAAAAAAAAAGTTGCATATATTTACCTTGTAGAACGTGATGCTTTGATATATGTATACATTGTAAAATGGTTACCACCATCTAGTTAATTAGCATATCCATCACTTCATGTAGTTATTTTTATTTTTGTGGTGAGGACACTGAAGATCTAATTTCTTTGTAAAAATTTCAAGTATGCAGTACGTCATTATTAACTGTAGTCACTATGCTGCACATCCAGACCTTATTCGTTTTGTAATTGAAAGTTTGACTAAAATCCTTCCCCTTCCCCCACCCCCCCATCCTTGGCAACCACCATTCTATTTTCTGTTACTTTGAGGTCCACTTATTTAAATTCCACACATAAGTGAAGTCATTCAATATTTACCTTTCTGCCATTTCACTTTGCATAATGCCCTCTAGATTCAACCATGTTGTCACACATGAAAGGAGTTCTTTCTTTTCTAAGGCTGAATAATATTCATATTGATCTATCTTTGTATCATCTATCTTTTCCCATTCATCCATTGATTGATGCTTAGGTTGTTTGCATATCTTGGTTATTGTAAATAATGCTGCAATGAACATGGGAGGGCAGGTATCTCTTTAAGATACTAATTTCAATTTGTTTGAATACATGTCTAGAAGTGGTATTGCTGGACAATATGTTAGCTCTACTTTGAAGAACCTCTATAATGTTTTCCATACTGTATATACCAATTTATAATTTTACCTGTTAATGAATATGCTACACTACTAAGCAATAATGTTCACTTAAACTTTCTTAAAAATAAATTTACTGGCCGGGCGTGGTGGCACACGCTTGTAATCCCAATACTTTGGGAGGTGGAGACCGGAGGATCCGGGTTCACGGCCAGCCTCAGCTCTCTCTCTCTCTCTCTCTCTCTCTCTACTTAGTGAGGCCCTCCGCAACTTCGTGAGACCCGGTTTCAAAATAAAGTATAAAAAATAGGGCCAGGGGTGTAGCGCGGAGGTAGAACGCCCCTGGGTTCAGTCCCCGGTACTGCAATAAATAAATAAATAAATAAATAAATAAATAAATAAATAAATTTACTGAAGTCTAATTTAAATAAATACAACATAGCAATTTAAAGTATACATTTAGATAATTTTTGACAATCTTATATAACATGGAAATCATCAGCCCAATCAAAAAATAGAACTTGTCCATCATTTTAAAGAGTTACCTTATACCTCTTCTGATTCAATCTCCCTACACCTGCCCTATGTCTTTGGTTAGATATTATTTTTTCTAAGATTCACATAAATAGGATATATAATATGTACTCTTTTGTATCTAATTTCATTCACTTAGCATAACATTTTTAGGTTGATTTATGTTGTTTTGTGTTTCAGTAGTTGTTTCTTTTACGTTTCAGAGTACAATTTCAGTGTATGAATATAAAACAATATGTTCACTTGCACATTGATGGACATTTGGCATATTTCCAGTTTGGGGCCATGTGAGGACTGTGAGAATATGGTGTTAGTTAGGCTCCCTAGCCTCCCTTTCTGTTAAATGTTACTGTTATATGAAAAGTAACTAAGCATGTCCTTGGAGATTCCATGTTGCCCTGACTCTGGGTCCCAGCATGATGCCACCTTTGTTAACCCTGGGCCCTGGCACTGTGCCACTTTTGATAACTCTGGGCCCCAGCATTCTGACATCTTTGTTCTACTTTGGTATATAAACTGGACAGGGACTATCCACTGCGTGGAAGTCTCTTGCAGAAGTCTCTTGCAGAAGTCTCTTGCGGAAGTCTCTTGCGGAAGTCTCTTGTGGCCGCCACTGGGTACTGGAGAACGAGGCCTCCTATTTCAGCCTGACACAGCTGAAATAAAGCTATGTCTCACCCACACTCAATGCCTCACTTCTTTTATGGATGGATCAGATCAAACCCGCAACTTCTCAGCCTTGGTGGGTTGTGCAACAGGCCATGACAAATAACACTGCTGTGAAAATGTGAGTACAAGTCTTTGTTTGTACATAGGTTTTATTCATTTCATTAAGTACCTAGAAAGGGGCTGCTGAGTCTTATATGGCAGCTGTAAAAGAAACTGTGTAAGAAACTGCTCAAATTTTTCCAAAGTGGTTGTGCTATTTTGCATTCCTACTAGCAAATTATGAGAGCTCTACTTATCCCACATCTGTATCAATACTTACTATTGACAGACATTAATTTTAATCATTCTAATTAGTACATAGCAGATACATCTTATTATGGTTTTGATTTGCATTTACCTGATGACTAATGATGCTGAACATATTTTTGTGTATCTTCTTTTAATAAATGTTTGAATTTTATCCATTTTTTGTTGGCTTGCCTATATTCTTATTGTTAAATTATAGAACTTATTTATGTAGTTTGTATACATACCAACTGTCAAATATATGCAATATGATTGTTTTTTCTATTTTGTATGTTTTCATTTTCTTAATGATGTTTTGGATGAAGTCTAATAATTTTTTTCTTTAAAATATGTACTTTTTAAATTCTACTGAGGAAATGTAAACATCACAAAGACTTTATACTGTGTTTTTTAGATATTTAATAATTTAACCTATGGCCTTAGGACTATGATGCACATTTAGTTAATTTTTGTGCATTGTATCATGTAAGGATCAAGGTTCATTTTTTTCCAAAACGGATATACAATTATTCCATAATCAAATGTTGAAAATACCATCCTTTCCCATTATGTAACCTTGTACCTTTGTTGAAGATCAATTATCACATATGTGTGAATCCATTTCTGAACTTTCTATGCTATCTCATTGCTCTCTTTATATATCCCTATACTAATACTCCCTTGATTACTATAGTGTATCCGTCAGCATTCTTGCAGCCATAATCTAAAGATGTGAAAACATAACTTAGAGGAAAGATTTATCTTCTTATGGTTTCAGGCTCAGTCCATGTGAAGCTGGGGACCATGGATCTCAGGGCATGGTGGAGGGACAGCACATGGGCTGTGTTCACATCATGGAGGCTGGAAGCCAGGGGAAGAGGAACTCTTCATATAATCCCCAAGGCTGCACCCCCAGGGACCCACCACCAGCCATACCCTACAGGTTTACCAGGTACCACCTAGGTAAATCCATTACAATGGATTTATCCACTTCTGGAATTACAACCCTCATGACTCAATTACATGAGCACCAAACACCAATTTATGAGTTCTTCAAGGGGCCATTCTATATCTAACCATAACATGTAGTTTCTTAGTAAGTCTTAAAGTAGTGTAAGTCTTTCAATTCTATTCCTCTTTTAAATACTCTTGTGGTCCGGGTATGGTGGCGCACACTTGTAATCCCAGTACTTGGGAGGTGGAGACCAGAGGATCTGGGTTCGCGGCCAGCTTCAGCGACGTAGTGAGGCCCTCTGCAACTTCGTGAGACCCGGTTTCAAAATAAAGTATAAAAAAATAGGGCCAGGGGTGTAACTCGGAGGGAAAACGCCCCTGGGTTCATTCCCTGGTACCGCAAAAATAAATAAATAAATAAATAATCTTGTGGTATTGAGAAAAAGTTAAGAAAGTCCCACCCAGGAGAAGAAGCCCACAAAAAGAAAAAAAAAAAAAAAGCTCAAGAACCCAGTCTCTGCTCTTTATTCCAAATAAGGAAAGAATTTCTGTAACTGGCTTGCTTGCTATGAAAAGGGACCTGTGGGCTGACTCAGGGCCGCAGTGCTTCTGCCTCTGCCTGGGGAGCAGTAGCCACTGCAGCTAATAAATAAAAGTCTCTTGCCTTAGCTGAGTTGATGGTCTCGGATCTTTTGTCCTATGCTTGTGGTTTTACATCTGGAGGCCCTGATAGCGATATCAGACCACACTCAGACCTTGGGCGGTGGCCTGGAGCAGAAAGGCTGGCCGAACCTTCCAGGGGACAGCTGCTGAGACAATGTACCTCAACCCCGGTGGCAAGTCAGTGGCATCCTGCCTCCGCTTAACTGCCCAATGTTTGGCAGAGGTGTCTGGTACCCTCTGGAGGGATCTGTTCTGGTAAGTCGACTCATTTGGGGAGGATAGAAGTTGACCAGATGCAGTCGCTAACCTTGATCTCCAGGGGCTCGGGAGACGTCCTCAGCCTTAGTTTCTGGTTCTGGTTCCTGGAATTTGATATTGTTAGTTTTAGTGTCTGTCTTTGTTGGTTGTCAATCTGTCCCATACATGCTGATTCCCCTTATCCTGTTTTATGCAATAGTTCTTTGTTCCCCATGGGCGCTGCTCCTCTAAGTCTTGGATGGTACACTAACATTTCAATTCTTGTTATCATTCTTATTGATGAGGTAGAATAGAAAAGATAGAAATATTAGGAAGAAAGAGGTGTGTTCAGTCAGGCATAAGCCTTAATGAGTCCATACCCTTAATCAAAGTGGCTCCTCTCCACACCTGAGATGCTTAATGTAAATAGGGTGGGTGAGGAGGATAAAGATCAGACCCCATTGCCTATCTGTTGCCAGGGAAACTGAGGACTAAGAGGAAGTCCTGCCCTCTACTGTGCGACCCTACCTACTCGCTCCTATAAAAGAACTGTGAAAGCATGTGTACACTCTCTTGCTCACTTGGATGGATGGACACGTGCAGTGAGACTCGCTGTCCCCTTCTTGAGATGACCCCCAACCTGTATCCCCACCTTTCTTAAATTAATTAAACCTTTGCCTTTTTCTGATGGCACGTGTTGAAATTCTTATTCATCATGGAGGCCAAGGACCCCTCAGAATTAACATGTCTCCCAATGACATACAAGTGCGAACTTTGTATGAGCTAGAGTGGCCCTCTTTTGGCACAGGTTGGCTGACTGTAAGTTTTAAAAATGTTTGGATTTTTCTCATTGCTATTTTTAAATGTCCTATTTATATGTTGGGGGAATTGGGTGGAAATATGTGATTAGAGAGGTGAGTCCCTGGGTTGCCTATCATTCCCAGTGGCAACCTGGACGCTTTCTTCCTAGGCAGGAAAATGGGGGAGGCTGGGACTCTGGCCACCGCTGCTTCGGACCTTGGGAGACTGCTACATAGCTTGCAGGCGCAGGCTGCCGCCTCGCAGGCAGTCACCCTTCCCTATAGCCACCTCTGCTACAGTCCATGGGGATTTGGCATGGCCAGTGGCACAAGCCACCATGGGGCAGGCAGTCGCCACCCCCTCAGGCCAAGTGCCTGCCTGCTGCCAGAGAGAGGCAGCGTCCTAGTTGCTAAAACCAGTCCCTAGTTGGAGTAAATGGGAAGAGATATAGCTCTCTGCCTGGCCATTTCTTGCTCCCTCCCTTTGTGTCCAAAGCTGTTCTCCCTTAGAAAATGAGTGCTTAAAAAAAAACACGGGGTGCTTTTTAAGGTTTGGATCCTGGCATACTTTAGCGGCCAGGAGCATGAAAGCAGTGGGCAGCAGCCCCTGCACCGTGTAGCCCAACCCCAGGGCACTGACCATGTGGCCAGGCCAGGCCGGGCCAGGCAGCAGCAGCCAAGGCTGCCCAGTGCCATAGAGATCAGGCCCTAAACCCTATGGTTTTTCATGGGAAATAGTGATATGTGCAGCTACCGGATTTATTGCTGTTCTCTTGTTTTTGTGGAAAAGTTTTCAATCAGTTAGGAACCTGTTTAAGCAAGGGAAAAAAAGGCTTGCTCTAAAGCTTTCTATACAAATTAAAGGAAAATGTAAACTTTAAACTGTCCTTATAAAAATAAGTGCTTGTTTAATGGTCCAGCTAAGCCACATAGACACTTTTGGATTTTGCCTTAACTAAAGTATTAAAAGGGAACAATGTTATTTACTGGAGATAGAAACTGTTTACCTAACATGTGTCATGTGCCTTGTTTTACAGAGAAGGAATACCAGAAATCTCTTGTTCTTAATTTTTAAGAGCGTTCACATTGCTAGGGTGCGATATCAGGAATGTTGTTTTTAAGAAACTTTTTGTTTTGTCTTGTTTTGTTTTTGTTTGCCTTTTTCTGTAGGGACTAAAGCACCCTGAAACATGGGAGCTTAAAGAAATTGTTCGCCTTGCCTCATTTGTCCTAGTTGTGTGTGTGTGTGTTTTGTCTTTATCTTTTCTTAAAGCATGCATAAGAGTTACAAGATCATGGGTCATTCAGTATCTATCCCTGAATGCATATTAAATAAGTAAAAGAAAAAAGATTTTAAAAAATAGGAGAAAACTAGTTTTTTGTTACCTGGCTTAGCCCTAATGTAAATTACAGAATAGAGGCTTGTTCTGTAAGTGGAAAAAGAAATGAGCAAAGATCTAAATGTATGTGTTTTTTTTCCCTTGAGAAATATATGAAGATGTTTGCTACAGGGCCTGCCTCATTGGGTGACAAAGTGGCCACCAGAACTTTTGTTTCAGTTTCATCTATGAGTCACAGTCCCTGTTTCACACATCCCCTACTGTGAGCTTCCATGTTTGTGTCCTCAATCTATTACTCATTATGTCACATGACAGACATCTGTAATGGGTTATATTTTGATTTTGGGAACTATACATCTAGCTCTCTGTATATATATCTATAGAGATTCAATGCCTGTCATATTAAAGCTATATGGTACCCAAAATTAGCTTGTATAAAAGAGCGCTCAGAAGTTAAAAAAAGGATCCAAATATTTGTCTTTCTCATGTGACTTAAGTTTTTAACAAATAGGTTTGTGTGTTAGAAAAATAAAAATCAAGATGTCATAAAAGGAATTAACAGATTTTTCCAGGTTAGCTAATTAATATTATATTGTCTGCTTAAACTACAATGTTCATTGTTTGTTTTTAGGATTTTATTTTGTTAAAGTAATAACTTAAAGTGCTGACTAGCTACTACAATGGGTAAATTAGGTAAATGTAAGTTTTTTTGAAAGGTGTTTATATTTAAAAATCTAGATTGTGTATAAGTAAGTTAAAAGCCGAAAATCAACTGCTAAATATAAAATAATCTTGGCTTAACATCAGCAAAGGACTATATTTGAGTCTATTAAATTGCTTTTATATATGTCAGGGGCAGTTTAAGATTGCATTCTTTAGGATTACTAGCAAGGGTTAAAGTAAGGTACTTACATTTCTTTCCTACTGGGTTTCCCGCCAAAGCTTAACTTTTAAAAGTTTGAAATCTTGGACGCCATCTTTGGGTCACATGGTTACTATGTGGTGCCATCTTGGGTCTCACGTGGGTAGGACTGAGTGGCGCCATCTTGGGCACCATCCTGAATTTCAGTGGTTAGGGCTGGGTGGTGCCATCTTTTATCAGTGGTTTTTTAGCTACCAGGAGAGGCCCTCCCTTGTTTATCTCAGGGTGGGGGGCCATAAAAAACCCTTATTTTCTTATTATTAGTCTTAGCTAAGAGTGGTCTTCAAAGACATAGGCCCTCTCCTATGTTCTTCATATTTAAAACAATGAGGTTTTCTGATCTTAGTAACATTAAAAATTTATTTAAGAAGAAAGGTTTTTATAAAAATAATCTTTTGTGCAACAGAATCAGGGTTCATAACTTTAGGTTACTATATTTGACACCCTATAGATACATATATAAGAGAGCTAATTATGCTATGTATCTAGGTTCATCTAAATGTTTCATAAAAGGCTTATAAAACTAAAATGTATGGGTTCTATATACATGCAAGCTAGCCGATGGGTTTTAAATGATCTCTCTATACAATGTGCATTGTATTTATATATACGTTGAGTTAATAAACTTCTGTCATCAGTTTAGTACCATTCCAAAATCCGTCATTAAAACCTGGTTTACATCTGTTTGTCTTGACTGAGTAAATATCTTATTATTGTAAGAGAAATATAACTATCAAATAATAAGCTTATTTTTTATTATTAATGCTGTTCTCTAAGCTTATAAAAGTCTAGAACTATTCTTTGATTTTGTTCTATGCTGTTAACCTACATAAACTTGTAATTATAGTTATCTTATTGAGCCACAAATTCTAAATTTCATTGCAATGGTTAAATTAATATATGTTAAGGTTATGTTATGGTTAAGTTGACATATATTAGGTTAAAGTTATGTTAAGGTTTTTAATATATTAACTTCTATGTAACAATTATATTAAATTATTATTGGTTCCTTTATAAGTTAAATGTATTCATATTTCCTAAGTATCTGCTAAAATGCAAAACTTAAGAAAACACTTTGTCCTCTAATCAAAATTATTAACAGTAATGTTTTTAAGGTTTTTATATTTATGTATTATATCTGTGTATTCCTAAGTTGTATTATGACCTTCAGGCAAAGATAATTAGAGGTGATAAAACACTTGGCATTCTAAGTCATGCCACTGATAAAAAATCGAATAATTATATATGTATATATTTCATATGTAATTATATGTACCTATGTATAGTCAAATTTAAATGGGGAATGAAATATATTGAGTACATGTTCCTTTTTTCTATAACTGAGCTAGTCTAATGTAAAAAATTGTGTCAATTTTCAGAAAACCCTGATAAATTTATAAATGGGTTTCAAAACTTGGCTGTTATGTTTGACCTAATGTAGATAGAGATATTAGAAAAAAAACTCCAGAGGCAGGAAATGGGACCTCAAACTCCTATTGATCACTTTTTAAATTTGACCTTTGGGGTTTTCAGCAGCAGCGACAATGTAGACAAAATTAACAACCAGAAGAGATAAATATGGGCATGAGGACAAGCCCACTTAATTGCCCTGGTATTAGGTAATGAGTCCCTGCCCCCTCAGAGATACACAAAGGCTCCTTCCAGAAAGAGGAAAGGAAACTCGAGGCCTGGCACTTGCCATTATTGCAAAGAGCCTGGGCATTGGGTCAAGGACTGCCCTAGCCAGAGTCCATCTGCATCTGGGATGTGCCCTGTCTGTAAAGAAGAGAAGCACAATTGCCCTTGCCTCTGAAGGGAAGTGAGGTCATCTGCTCCTATCATGGCTGCCCTCAAAGACTGAGGATGCCTGAGGCTCAACAAGGCCCCTCTGATCAGCCCTCTAACCAGCTGGGTGACTCTTGATGTCTCAGGTAAAGATATCAATTTTCTTTTAGATATGGGGCTCAAACCTTTGCTATGATTGTCTCTCCTAGGCCTTTTCTAAAGAAACATATATTGGTTGATGGCACCCCCAAGGCCAAAAGATTTACAATGCCTTTAACTTGTAGATTTAAAGAGCTAATCTTTACCCAAGTCTTCTTAGTTCTCCCAGAGTGCACCACAGCTGTTAAACTACAGGGACACAAATCCTGGATTCACATGTCTAGAATTAAGCCTGTGCTTCTTGAGACTTTACAGAATCAAGGCTCTGAAGTCAGGAATAAGCCTCCAGACACTAAGACCTGTAAACACTCTACAAAATAGGAGAGGCCTTGATTTACTTATGGCCAAAAAAGGAAAACTGTCTATTTCTAAATGAAGAATGCTGCTTTTATGCCAGTCAATCAGGTATAGTTCATAATAAAATAAAGCAACTCCAGGATAAAAAAAAGAACAAAGGGAGTTCTCACAGCCCAGTTACCTATGGATTAGTCTACGTGGGTGGCTGCCCTACCTTCTGCCCCCAGGGTCTCTCTTTGTAATCTGTTTAATCTTTTTAATTGAACCCTGCCTCATAAATTGTCTTACCAAATATATCCAAAAATGTCTTCAGGCCAGGATAGACACTGTAAAGCTCATGGTATTCCATAGCCCTTTCCCCTATTTGCCCCTATCACAGGAGGAGCAGCCAGAGATCTTCTCCTCATGGGTTTGAAAAAAATGAACAGCAGCAGTGGGGAATGTGGTATTGAGAAACAGTTAACAAAGAAAGTCCCACCCAGGAGAAGAAGCCCACGAAAAGAAAGTCCTGCCCAGGAGAAGAAACCCGCAAAAAGAAAGTCCTGCCCAGGAGAAGAAGCCCACAAAAAGATTAAAAAAAGCTCACAAACCGAGTCTCTGCTCTTTATTCCAAATAAGGAAAGAATTTCTGTAACTGGATTGCTTGCTATAAAAAGGGACCTGTGGGCTGACTCGGGGCTGCCACTTCTGCCTCTGCCCTGGGAGCAGTAGCTGCCACAGCTAATAAATAAAAGCCTCTTGCCTTAGCTGAGTTGATGGTCTCGGATCTTTTGTCCTACACTTGTGGTTTTACACTCTAGCTATTCCAGATTCTTTGCATTGTCATGCAAATACTAGAATCATATAGACTTCTTTAAAAAATGTTTGTTGGGATTTTGGAGAGGCATTGCATTAAATCTACAAATCAATTTAGAGAAAATTTCTATTTTAACAGTACTGATTCTTCACCTCCATGGAGGTGATAAATATTTTTATTTAGGTTTCATTGAATGTATTTCAGCTAAACTTAGCACTTTTCAATGCACCCACACCGTTTTAGCCTGCTAAAATCTAATGTTTCATTCACAATAACGTCAAAATCAATAAAATACCCAGGAATAAATCTAATCAAGGAGGTAAAAGACCTCTACAATGAAAATTATAAAACACTAAAGAAAGAAATTGAAGCTCTTAGAAGACAGAAAGATATCCCTTGCTCTAGAATAAGCAGAATATTCTAGATTCAGAATTCAGAATATTATCAAAATGGCCATTCTACCAAAAGTTATCTACAGTCAATGAAATCCCTATCAAAATACCAATGCCATTTAACAGCCCTAGAAAAAGCATTCATAAATTTCATATGAGATCCAGAATAGCCAAAGCAATTGTCAGCAATAAGAACTATGGAGGAGGTATCACAATTCCTAACTTCAAATTGTACTACAAAGCTATAGTAATAAAAACAGCATGGTAATGGCACAAAAACAGACACATAGACCAATGCAATAGAAGATACAGAAACAAATCCATACACTTATAGTCAAAAGATTTTTTGACAAATATGCCAAACACATACATTGGAGAAAAGACATTGAAGCTATTAGAGGAGGATATAGGCCCAACACTCTAACATATGGGCACAGATAGAAACTTCCTCAACAAGACCCCAAAAACTCAGGAAATTAAAACAAGGTTTAATAAATGGAATAGGATTAAACTAAAAAGTTCCTACTCATCAAGAGTCTAAAGAGAAAGCCTACAGAATGGGAGAAGAACTTTTCTAGCTGTCCTTCAGATAGAGGACTAATACATAGAAGATACAAAGAACTTAAAAGATTTAACATTAAAAAACAAATAACCTTATCAAGAAATGGGCAATTGAACTAAATAGATACTTTACAAAAGAAGAGATACAAATGGCCAAAATATACATGAAAAAATGTTCAACATCATTCTCAATCAGGGACATGCAAATCAAAACTACACTGAGATCTAACCCCAATCAGAATAGCAAACATCAAGAAATCAAACAACAATAAATGTTGGTGAAGATGTGGGAAAATTGGAACTCTTTTACACCGTTGGTGGGATTAAAAATTAATTCAACCATTATGGAGATCAGTGTGGAGTTTCCTCAGAAAACTGTGGAATGGATCCACCATGTGATTCAGCTATACCATTTCTGGGTATCTTTCTGATGGGATTGAAATCAGAGAATTAGAGTAATATATGCATATCCATGTTCATAGCAGCACAATTCACAATAGCCAAATTATGGAACCAACATAGATGTCCATCAACAGATGAATGGATTACAAAATTGCTGGATATACAACACAATGGAATTCTACTCAGCAATCAAGAAGAACAAAATTGGGCGCCATCTTGGTCAGACAGTGCCAACAGCAACCAGTGTCGCAGCTTCTGCAGACCACCAACAAAGAAGACAGGGAGGTCTTCTAAAATGAGCACTGCAGAGCATCAGCGACAAAAGCAAGCAGAAGTTCGATCCACACTCAGCAGAGTCCCCAGGGCCCGGAGGCCTGACCAGAACCTGTGGCAGCTGCTGAGCCCCCCCCCCCCAGAGATTAAGAGCAGTGCTCAATGAGACTGTAAGTCAATGAGCCGCCCCAGGGGGAGACCACCCAGCACGGCCAAAGGGACTCATGGGGTCTGAGACCGTGTGGATTGCCCCAGCGGAGGTGGGAGTGGGAATTGCTGTGGGATGCTATAGACGCATGGATAAGGAGACAATCCCTGGTGACATTTGGGTGGGACAGACTTGCAACATGGGGGTCGCAGCACCCTTATAGAGTCCCTGGGGGTTGCCACAGGACATACAGCTGTGGTACCTGGGGAAAATTGGACCAAACCAGCCCTCTCAGTGGAAAACGTGGAGTTCCGTGTTTATACAGAATTGGGGCAAAGTGACAACTGCTGCTTCTGCAGGCAAAGAGAGACACAAGCCCAGGGACCCTGATGGTGACACTGCCATAGGTGTAGACAGAGAGAGACATAGGGACAGCCAAAGTGGAGATGGCAGAGACCCATGCTTGCAGTGAGAGGGGCAATAGTGGCACTGGTCATTTGCACAGGTAGTGAGAGGCACAAGGCAAGGGTCCCAATCACTGAAGGAGACCAAGAATTGGACCTGCAAATGGACATTATACCGAGCAAGTGAGACTAACCATTCGGGAAAGGCTAATCACCTTTAAGGCTCACCTAGTAGCAACTATCTACCTCCAGGATAAGAAACTATAAAGAGAGAGGGATTAGACATAGGATACCTATTGAGTGAGAGAGACAGAACTACCAAAGGCAACAAAGGTATAAACATAAGAAACCTGAAATCATGAAAAGGAAGAATAGCAAAGAAACAATGAGCGCCCACAATCCCACAACAATAGAACTCGCCAACTCAGAAGTGCAAAGATTGCCAGAAGGACAATTCAGAACTTCAATAGAGGAAAAGATACAGGATTTCAGAAAAGAATTCAGAGAGAGCCTGAAAGCAATGAAGGATCAAATAAACAAAGAAACTGACACCCTGAACAGGAATCAAAAAGAAGCTCTGAAGGAAGTGAAGGATGCAATAATTGAAATGAAGGCAAAAATACAGACCATCAGCAATAGACCAGACCACATGGAAAACGGAATCTCTCTTAGAAGATGACCTCTCCAAAAATGAACACATAGTATATAAATTAGAAAAAACAACTTGACAGCATGAATTGGACATTGAAGAGATCTCAGCCAGTCTTAAAAGAGCAAACCTAAGAATAATAGGCATAGAAGAGGGATTAGAAGCTGAAACTAAAGGAATCAATAATCTATTCAGAGAAGTAATATTAGAAAAATTTCCAAACATAGAAAGGAGGTCGATACACAGGTACAGGAAACATATAGGACCCCCAATAGACAGGATCAGAGAAGAGGTTCAGCACGCCACATAATAATCAAACTGACTAATGTAGAGGCCAAGGAGAGAATCTTAAAGGCAGCAAGAGTAAAAGAGGAAGTAACATTCAGAGGCAAACCAGTAAGAATCACTTCTGACCTTCCAAACCAAGTCATGAAAGCCAGAAATGCCTGGAGCGACATATTCCAAACTCTGAAAGAAAACAACCTCCAGCCAAGATTTGTCTACCCAGCAAAGATATCTATCAAATGTGATGGAGAAATGAAAACCTTCCATGACAAACAGAAGCTGAAAGACTTTATGTCTTCCAAGCCAGCACTAGAGAAAATGCTCAAGAGATTAATTACAAAGAAGAAATAATAAGGAAATGCCAGAATCAGAGAAAAAGTGATTTCCGTCAAACAAACAACTTAGGCAAAGAACAAACACTACCTCAAACAGAAATTAAATCTCAAAATGTTAGGAATGAAAACCCATCTCTCAATAATCACGCTGAATATAAATGGCCTCAATTCCCCAATCAAAAGACATAAGGTGGGCACTGGGCATGGTGGCGCATGGTGGTAATCCCAGTACTTTGGGAGGAGGAGACCGGAGGATCCGGGTTCGTGGTCAGCCTCAGCTCTCTTTCTCTCTCTCTCCCTGTCTCTCTCTCTCTCTCTCTCTACTTACTGAGGCCCTCCGCAACTTCCTGAGAACTGGTTTCAAAATAAAGTATAAAAAATAGGGCCGGGAGTGTAGCGCAGAGGTAGAACACCCCTGGGTTCAATCCCCGGTACTGCAAAAAAAAAAAAAAAGACATAAGGTGGCAAAATGTATCTAAAATCACAATCCATCTATATGCTGCTGGCAAGAAACATACCTTACAAGTAAAGATACGCACAAACTAAAGGTGAAGGGGTGGAGCAAGGTAATCCACGCTAACAGAACTCGAAAACAAGCAGGAGTAGCAATTATGATATCAGACAAATCAGACTTCAAACCTAAACTTATCAGACGAGACAAAGAAGGTTAGATTGATCTTCAAGAAAAAAGGTCAATAAAGATGCCTCAGAACTAAGGAACACAATAAACCAAATGGACCTAGTAGACACAGAATATTCCACCCAACTACAGCTGAATTCGCATTGTTTTCAGCTGCTCATGGAACCTTCTCTAAAATAGACCATGTCCTAGGCCACAAAGTGAGTACTAGCAAGTTCAAATAATTTGACATAATCCCCTGCATCTTTTCAGACAATAATGGAATGAAACTAGAAATCAACTATAAGAAGACCCAGAGAAACCTCATAAACAGGTGGAGACTGAATACCACACTGCTGAATGAGGAATGAGTAAAAGAAGAAATAAGAGGAAAAATTAAGAAATTCCTAGAAACAAACGAAAACAGAGAAACAATGTATCAAAACCTCTGGAACACCCTGAAGGCAGTATTAAGAGGAAAATTCATAGCACTGAGTGCCCATATAAGAAGAACAGAAAATCACCTAATAAATAACCTAATGACACACCTGAAAGCCCTTGAAAAACAGTAACAGTCTAATCCCAAAGCTAGTAGAAGACAGGAAATTATTAAAATTAGAGCAGAAATCAATGAAGTAGAGAATAAAAAAACAATACAAAAGATCAACAAAACCAAAAACTGGTTTGAAACAACAAAAAACCCAGAATAGCCAAAGTAGTTCTCAGCAACAAGAACCATGCAGGATGCATCGCAATACCTGACTTCAAACTATACTACAAAGCCATAGTAATAAAAGCAGCATGGTATTGGCACAAAAGCAGACACATAGACCTATGGAGCAGAATAGAAGACTCCGAAACAAACCCACACACCTACAGACAATTGATTTTTGACAAAAGGGCTAAAAACACCCATTGGAAAAAGGATAGCCTCTCCAACAAATGGTGCTGGAAAAACTGGCTAACCATATGCAGAAAAATAGAAATAAACCCCACTTTCTCACCTTATACAAGAGTCAATTCAAGCTGGATCAAAGACCTAGAAATCAGACCAGAGACCTTGCAGCTATTTGAAGAGGGCATAGGCCCAACACTTCAACACATAGGCACAGGTAAAGACTTCCTCAACAAGACCCCAAGGCACAGGAAACTGCAATGAGGATCAATATGTGGGACTGCATTAAACTAAAGAGCTTTTGTGAAGCAAAGGAAACAATGAGGAACCTCAACAGAGAGCCAACAGAATGGGAGAAGATTTTTGCCAGCTACTCCTCTAATAGAAGACTCATATCTAGAATATACAGAGAACTTAAAAAAATCACCACTAAAAAAACAAATAACCCAATAAAAAAATGGGCAAGTGAACTAAATAGACACTTCACAGAAGACGAAATACAAATGGCCCATAAATGTATGAAAAAATGTTCAACATCATTAGCAATTAGAGAGATGCTAATCAAAACTACCCTGAGATTTCACCTAATGCCAACTAGAATGGCAATCATTAAAAACACAAACAACAACAAATGCTGGTGAGGATGTATAGAAGTAGGAACTCTACTACACTGTTGGTGGGATTACAAATTAGTGCAACAACTTTGGAAAACAGTGTGGAGGATCCTCAGAAGAATGGGAATGAACCTACCGTATGACCCAGTAATACCACTTCTAGGCATCTACCCAAGAGGACTGAAACCAAACTACCAGACTAATGCATGTGTATCTATGTTTATAGCTGCACAATTCACAATTGCCAAACTTTGGAACCAGCCAAGGTGTCCATCAACAGATGAATGGATCATAAAACTATGGGATATGTGTACAATGGAATGTTACGCAGCCATAAAGAAGAACAAAATTACATTATTTGTAGGGAAATGGAGAGAACTGGAGAACATTATGCTAAGTGAAATTACTAAGTCACTAAGAGTGAAAAGTCAGATGTCCCCCCTTATATGTGGAAGCTAGATAGAATGGGACTTAGAAGGGACTCCCAACAAAGAAGAAGAAAACTTTAGATGAACAAAGAAGGTGACCTAACTGAGGGAGTTGGGAGGAGGGTGGAGGGAAACACACTATAGTACATGATGTATATACACAAACTTATAAGACTCAATCACTATGCGGAGCACAAAAGGGAGGGAAGAAGGAGGGAATAGGGTGGGATTGGAGGGAGGGCTAAATTAGCAATGTGTGCATGTATGCTGCTGCTACCCTGATGTGTATCAAAATGTATAATTACAATGCACCAATAAATGAATAAAAAAAGAAAAAAAAGAACAAAATTATGTCATTTGCAAGAAAATGGATTGATCTGGAGAACAATATGTTAAGTGAGATTAGCCAGTCACAGAAAGTGAAGGGTCATATGTTTCTTCTAATATGCAGAAGCTAGGGAGTAATCAGGATTCCTTCAGTGGAGCCAGGGAGGTGGCCTAGGGAAGTCGGAGGGGAGAGAGGGAGGATCAAGGAAGGAATCACTTCCATTGACATTACATACATATGTGAGAATACCAATGTCAATCACAATACCCTGTATAGGGAAGTAGGGGGAATTGAGAGGGAGCTGGAGGAAAGCCCAACAAGGGTTGTGTGCATGTATGTCACTATCATTATGATTTACATTGTGATTTGAGACTATAATGGAACAATAAAAGTATATAAAAATAAATAAAATAAAAATCTAATGTTTCTAAGATAAATCCAACAACTATTGCCTTTAATAATAAAATTATATTTTATTTTTTACTAGCAGAGTTATTATAAAGTCCTGGGTCTTAGGTATGGAATATACCAAATTTAATGTCTGCAACTGTTTGCTCAACCCCACCTGCAGCTAATGCAATTCTGTGATTTGGGCTATATAACCTCCTTCCACCTGCTGAAGAGTGCTGTCTCCTGTTTAGGGGAAACAGCCCATGGCCGTGAATAAATGGCTCTTTGATTTGGACACGAGCTTTGAGTGGTCTCTCTTGGGGGCTCCCCTACAACAATATTACTGGTGATAAAATTCTACTTGTAAAAGGACATGGTGTTTGAATTGATATTTTTTAGTGTACATTTACTGAGTGCTTACTTTATGCTGGGCATTACTTCAGATGCTGGGGATATAGCAGTGAAATAAGAAAAGATCCATGTACTTAAGAAGCTTGGGTTTTGAAATTTTATAATAATAATTATTGTTATATAAAGTTGATTTTTTATAGTCAGGTAGTAATACTTTAAATAAAAATAATGAGTAAGATCAATTCATTAAAATGTGGGGAAAAGAATACTCTGAAATTGATGCGTATTAATGGAGAAGAGATTTTAAACTTATAGTCTTATTGTTTCAGAAAAATGCAGTGTATGAAACTTAGCTGCCAAAGAAGTAAGGTGCTGAGATAATTAAGAGAAAGACAGGCATAGCCAGCATTACCTAGGGCAGTTTATTAGGGACTTCTGAACAGAAGCATGTCTTGAGTGGGAGCAAGACAGGAGGAACACCTAAGTCCAGAAGGAAGGGGTTTATATGTTGAACAAGACAAAAGTGGCCTGCAGCCAACCAGAATGTACCTGGACTTTCTCAAGCAAAACAAAACAAAAAACCATCAATATGTCAAATGCCAAATTAAGAAAAGGTCCAGGTGTCAGTGGCCAGCAGGAAATGCTTATCTGATTCTCTTAATGACATTATTATCCTATAGGGTTTGGAATGAATGCCACGGTCACCTGGTGGGGAAAATGTCAATTATAGCCAAGGTGGCTGTAGTCACATTGAGCTGGATCCTTTCATAGGTAAATATTACTGGCTTCATATAGAACATTTCAAGTATTAACATTTTTCAAAATCTAAAATTGCAAGGACGGATGACTCTAAAATGCCAATTATTCCTCAATGGTGTCACTGAGGGAAAATATTGATAGTAAATTAGTTTAAAACCTGTCTAGCAGTATTAGTCATTAAAATTTTTATAATTATACAGCCATGAAGTTTAAACATATGGAATAAATGTTGTGAAACTATAAAGTGATTCACCTGGGTTCACTTCCAGATTTTAAAAGGATTTCATAGTAATTCAATTAAAATTATTTTGTTAGAGTTATGTCTAATTTATGGTGAACCACTAAATATGATAATTGGTGAGAGGGAAAGTTTTATCATGTGTTTCTGGCTATGGTGGTTTGCAATAAAATTTGCTGAAACACATAAAATTGAATGACACACTTCGGATAAGGACTGGGGGAAAATAGAATACTTAAATTAAAATCATAATTATTATTTAGATAGTGCATTTTATGAGCCGGGTGTGGTCACGCACCCTTGTAATCCCAGTACTTTGGGAGGTGGAGACTGGAGGATCCGGGTTCACAGCCAGCCTCAGCTCTCTCTCTCTCTCTCTCTCTCTCTCTCTCTCTCTCTACTTAGTGAGGCCCTCCACAACTTCGTGAGACCCAGTTTCAAAATAAAGTATAAAAAATAGGGCTGGGGTTGTAGCGTGGAGGTAGAACACCCCTGGGTTCAATCCCCAGTACCACAAAAAATAAAAAAAAATAGTGCATTTTAAAGAGGGGCACGTTAATATTGCTGGAATCATCTACCTAAAAACTAGCTCTATATTGCTAATTTTCAATGTAGATTTAAGAATATTTTTCCCAGTGATGCTTTGAAATTTATTTAGAAATATGAACTATTTTTACTGAATATGTGTTACCGAGAATACAAAAGATACTAATTTCATTGTATTGATTATTTTACTTAATCCTATCAGCTGCCCTATAAGATAGGGGCTACCACTAGATAAGAAAATAAAGTTTAGGGAGGTCAATTTGTTTTACAACTAGTAAGAGAAAGAGGGGTGGAGAGAGAGAGAGAAAAGGAGAGAGAGAGAGAGACAGAGAGACTGAGATTGAGAACTAGCTTTAGGGTCCAGACACATCTATCTGCAAAGCTAAGGTTCTTCAACAGTACACAATTCTGGGTAACAGTTTATTGTTTAGGAAATTAAAAATAGAGTGCATTGAATCTTTTTTCTCTAAGAATGAATGTTTCAGAAACTAGACCTAAAAATATATCATTATAAATAGCTTTGCTTGAGGAGTTGAAGGAAATAATATAGGATGTAATAGAATGTAATTGGTTACTTTAACTTCTCTTGAAGAACTAGGAATTAAATATTATCCATTTAGAAGAAAATGCTTCTGATTAGCTCAGGTCATTTAGGTTTTAATATTTTTAGTTAATCTATTAAATATAGGATTATAAGTCTAAAGCAGTTGTAAAAGCGGAAGGATAAAATAATGCTAACAAGAAAGCTGTAGCATTGTTCCTACCACACTCACACAAAAATAATGCTATTGGTGCTTTAAATGGGAAAAATAAATTTAAGAATATATACTAACATATTGCTTTATGAAAACTGAATGGTAAATGCCATTAAATCACAAATAAAAGTAAAGACATCTAATAGAATATTGAAATTTCAAATTTATGGATAATTTAGAATAAATCTTATTTAGCCATAAAATAATAATTTGGAAGGGTTCATTAGTATAAAAAAATCCCAAAATATAGGTCTGAAACATTATATCTGAGGATAATGAAATAGTGCTTGTTGTTATTTTGTACAGTTACATAGAAATGTTTATAAATGTGAGGGAAAGATTGATGAAAACTAGAAAAATGAGTTAAATTTCAGATTAAATATAATATATCAAGGGAAGGGTCTTATGAATACTTTTGTTGCTCAAGAAAAGATTTATAAAGGGCTGGGAACAGACTAGAAGAGATCCATCAATAGTACATTATCAGTAGAGGATACTTTTCAACATGGCATAGAAGATTAGGAAAGGACATACACAAAGTTAAAGAAGAAGATATTCAGAAAAATAACAAGAGAGTAGATTTATATGGTAACTTCCATAGAAGTAATGACTTTGAAGTGCCTTTAAAAAGAGAGATAGTGAGTCAACTGTTTTACATACACATTTAAAGTAAAAAAAAAAAGCTCTGTAATAGGATATAGTCTAGAGAGCAACCTCTCTACCATACACAGGGGATAAATGCAAATGGAAGTCTGTCCAGATTTATGGGCAATGTAGTATCAATGTGTCATGCCAGATCACTGAATTAAACTACTAATTAGCTAAAATGGAGTTTTATTTAATTATTTTTTGAGTTTTAAAAAATTTTCTATTGGTGCATTGTAAATATACATAATGGAATGCATCGTGGCATATTTGTACATGCACATTCCATAATTTGGTCAGTTTCATTTCTCAATACCTCCCCTTTACCTCTCTTCCTCCCTCTGGTCCTCTTCTGCTACTCTACTCTCCTTTCTATTTTTATTAGCACTCCCTTTTCCCTTTTTTTCTCTAGTTTCCACATATGAGAGCAAATATATGACCCTTGACTTTTTGAAGTTAAAGGTAAATAGAGCATCTTGCATATATATCAACTGGATCATAGGAAAACCAACAGTCTCAGCAAAATAGAAAGCTAAGTCAGTTTCTTGGAGCTCATGGAAGAAATTAGCAGTGCCATTTTCTGTCATGGTGGGTCCGAGGTTTTGCTTGGAAACACCCTTAAGCTGCATCCATTTACTTCTGACCCTGAGCTGTCATCCAGACCAAACTGCAGGGTCTGTCTGGAAGACTTGGAGCTATGGGAAGCAATGAGTCAGCCACAATCTCTGGTGGTTTTGTAGGTCACAATCTATGGTGGTTTTGTAATGAAATAATTTAATCAAAACAGTTCAATATCATTTCAGTGGTGAAGATTTAGGTTTACAGCCTCAAGACATAGAAGCTTCTTTTTTCAAAAGAAATTATTGTGGTAAAAACACTTAACATGAGATCTACCCCCAGCAAATTTTTATATTGGACTATAGGTAAAATATTGTACAGAAGATAGATGTTTTATGTCACTGGATCTTTGTGCTCAATGATTAGTAACTCCCCTTTACTAATGTGACTGGCTTATTTCACTTAGCATATCATCCTCAAAGTTCATCCACGTGTCACATATCACAGAATCCCCTTTTTCCAAAGGCTTAGTAGTATTTCATTGTATTTATATACTATGTTTTATTTTATTTTTCAGTTCTTCTGTCAGAAGACACTTAGGATATTTCTGTATCTTGGCTATTATGAATAGTGCTGCATTGAACATGAGAGTGCTATTATCTTTTTGAGATGATTTCAATTCTGTTGGATAAGTACTTAGAAGTACAATTGCTGGAAGATTCTTTTCTATAATTGGAAGAATGTTTTGAACACTCTTTCTTGAAGCCCCTTGACAGCCTATGTGCAATTCACAACTCTGGGCCAAATTTAACCACTGGCATTGCTTTGCAGTGCCCCCCCAGTGCTGTGCTCTGACCCTGACCTTGCTGTGCTATTAGTATGAAAACAAACCAGCCAACAAGCAAACACATGTCAGTCAGTTTGGAACTTGTAACTAGAGACCCCTTACACTGAGACTGTGTAAAGGCCAAGGCATGGCAGGAGTCACTCATCTGGTTTTATTTTATTTTTTAATGTCATTTCCCCATCCTCATATCTCTGCAATATTGTCTGGTGGTTCTTTTTTTTTTTTTGCGGTACTGGGGTTTGAACCCAGGGGCATTCTACCTCTGAGCTACATCCCCAGCCCTATTTTTTATTCTTTATTTTGAAACAGGGTCTCACTAAGTTGCAGAGGGCCTCAGTTAAGTAGCTGAGGCTGGCCGTGAACCCTGATCCTCCGATGTTCTCCTGATTCTGGTTCAATAATGTAATTTCATAGAATTTTCCAAGTTGGCACACATCTGTAATCCCAGCAACTGGAGAGAATGAGGCAGGAGGATCACAGTTTGAGGACAGCTTTGGCAACTTAGTAAGACACTGTCTCAAAAAAAAAAAAAAGAAAAAATTGAAAAGGGTTTAGGGATGTAGTGCCCCTGGGTTCAATCCCTAGTACTGAAAATTTTTTCCATAAAATTTTACTATAAACTAGTATTAACTTTGGGCTGAAGCTTAACATAAAATAAATGATTTTGCTAATACATTGTTTAAAACTGTAATTAGAATGATTACTTATCAGTTTAGCATCCCTGTCTCTTCTAGTTTAATATTTGTCTATATTTTTACAATAAAAACTTTTACTTGAACTGATATATTTTTTCTTTGTTATAAGCTAAGAATAATATTTAGGAATGATAGTTTTTATTCTAAACAGTAGATAATTGACAGCTTGGTCAATCACAACCATTTTGTATAATTTTTCTCCTATGCAAAATGATTTCAGAGCAAGTAATTCCTGAAACTTCTCTTGAATCTATAATTTTATGAATTTATGATTCTATGATATCAAAGGATATAATTCATTAACATGCTGATGCTTGTGTATAGACAGCTTCTAGTAATTTCTAGTAAACAAGAGGTTGCTCAGTTGCTAGCCTCAAAGAGCTTCTATGTCAGTGGGAAAGATAATCATCATATTCCATTGCTGGCAATTACTAGAAGTTTCATGGAATCCAGCCCTCTGTATCATAACATCAATAAATTCCACTTTATAATAGCTATTGATGTCAATAAAGTTTTAATGTTTTACTGCAGTCATTATGTTATTGGGATGCTAATTGACTAAACCCAATTCATGACTAATTTTTTTATTACTGTTTTATGAGCTCATGTTCTCCATGAAGTCAAGGAAAACACTGCTCATAATATTCCTATATCCTCTGTCTCAGTATGGAAAAAATAGTTAATACTATTCAGAATTTTAAACCTGGTATGTCCCTATAAATATACTAAATGCATATATGTGTATATGCATATCTCTTCTCTCTATATGTACATATAAATATTATATGTTTATATATAAATATTATACATATTATATATAAATATTATATATACATATTTATATACATAAAAATTTATGATCCACTGATTAAGACCAATAGCTTCTAAACTTGTAGGCCCATTTAAGCAGAAAGTCCATAAAATATTCTCATTAGTTTGGGAAGTCTAATAAATAAGAATGATATGTTCATGACAATGTCGCAATGGCTGTTGAGCCACATTTCTTGTCTTAACTAGAATTATGTATCAACTCAGTATAGTGATATTCTTTATCTCATGCTCATTTTTGTCAAATAGTTTTAAACACTAAGTAGTTTTAAAAACAACATATACTTGCACACTTATGCATAGGAAAAACCGAATATGCCATTTGGTAGATTAAATCCTTTCAAACATGAAATCAAATCCATAATATAATGAATGCTTCAAAGTAAAAAAAGTTAGAATTTCAGACACAAATAGCACAATTAAATTTCTATGAATTTATGTCTGTCATAAAACAAGAAAATGCAGGGGATTTCCTGATAAATACTCATTAAGCAACATGTGTTGGGCACTGGTTTTGGTACTTATGATCAGTCAGTGAGCAGAACAGCAGCATCACTTCCTAGCAAAGTTTACATTCTGGGGAGAATTTGATATTTTACAATACTACTAAGGGCAACTTACTGGACTATGCTTTATTATAGAGTTGAGAAATACTGATGATCTGGAGAAGAGAAGGAGGTGCTTCGATACTAATCTTAAAAATGGATATAGAAATTAGAACACAATTGAGATTTGGTGTAGCTGTTGCAGGTTCCCCGATTCCTTTTGTGTTTTTCTGCAAAGGCTGTTTCATTTTCTCTCTAGTGATTTCTATTTCTTGATGTGAAGATGCTTCACAAGGCAGGACACTTCTCATTTCCAGAGAATTATATCATTCCTCTGGAGACTGAGGTTATTTTGTGGGCGGCCTATTTTATGTCTCTTATGTTCTACCTAAGTGCAATTGTACAATGTGCTCTGTGCTATTTATTGATTAGCTGTACTGTGAAAGGAACAAACAATGTTACATATTGGTGACCCATGCAGGGGTTTTCTCCTGCTAATCTAGAATCTCTTGTTTCTTTTGGGGAAAAATATCAAGTAAAAGTTCTATTGGTTTTAATTTCTTGAGCTTTAAGGGTTTCATTGAGAAGGTTTCTACCTGTGCCTATATGTTGGAGTGTTGGACCTGTGCCCTCCTCTAATAACTTCAGTGTCTCTGGTCTAATTTTCAGGTATTTGATCCATCTCAAGTTGACTCTTGAGTAGGGTTACAGATAAGGATTTAATTCCATTTTTATATAATGGATAACCAGTTTTCTCAACACCATTTGTTGAAAAGGCTGTCTTATCTCTAACATATGTGTTTGGCAACTTTGTTGAAAATCAATTGGCTATAAGTGTGTGGATTTGTTTCTGTATCTTCTATTCTGTTCCACTGATCTGTGTATCTGTTTTTGTGCCAATACCATCCTGTTTTATTACTATAGCTCTGTAGTATAATTTGAAGTCAGGAATTGTGATGCCTCCTGCATGGTTCTTGTTGCTGACAATTGCTTTGGCTATTCTGGGTCTTTAGTTTCTCCATATGAAGTTTATGACTGCTTTTTCTAGGTCTGTGAAGAATGGCATTGGTATTTTGATAGAGATTGCATTGACTCTGTAGATCACTTTTGGTAGAATGGCCATTTTGATAATATTTATTCTGCCTACCCAAGAGCAAGGGAGATCTCTCTATCTTCTAAGATCTTTAATTTCTTTCTTTAGTGTTTTATAATTTTCTTTGTAGAGGTCTTTTACCTCCTTGGTTAGGTTTATTACTAGGTATTTTATTGTTTTGAGGTTATTGTGAATGGAATTGTTTTCTGAATTTCTTTCTCAGTGGATTCATGGTTGGCACAATAGAAAAGCTACTGCTGTTTTTAGATTGATTTTGTATCCCGCTATTTTGCTGAATTTGTTAATCAGCTCTAGAAGTATTTTGGCTGAGTTTTTTGGGTCTTATAAGATCATGTCATCTGCAAATAGAGATAATTTCAGTTCTTTTCCTATTTGAATTTATTTTAATGTCCTTCTCTTGCCTTATTGCTCTGAGAATCTTGAGGACTATATTGAAAAGGAGTGGTGATTGTGGACAACCTTGTCTTGTTCCTAATTTTAAAGGGAATTCCTGCAAATTTTCCCCATTCAATATGATGTTGGCTTTGGGTTTATTTTATATTGCCTAATGATGTTGAGGTAAGTTCCTTCTAAATAGCTTCTGCTCATCAAAAGAAACTATCAAGAGACTAAAGACAGAGCCAACAGAATGGGAGATCTTTGCCAATTATTCCTCTGATAGAGGACTAATATCTAGAATATACAAAGTACTTAAAATACTCAATATTAAAAACAAATAACCCAATCAAGAAATGGACAACTGAACTTAAAGGAATGTGGGGAAATAGGAATTCGACACTGTTGGTGGGATTGCAAATTAGTGCAGCTTCTATGTAGATCAGTGTGGCTATTCCTCAGAAAACTGGAATGGATCCACCATATGATCCAACTATACCACTCCTGGGTATCTTTCCTACGGGACTTAAATCAGAAAATCAGAGTAATACATGCATATCCATGTTTATAGCGGCACAATTCAAAATAGCTAAATTATGGAACCAACCTAGGTATCCATCAACAGATGAATGTATTACAAAATTATGGGATATACACACAATGGAATTCTACTCAGCAATCAAGAAGAACAAAATGTCATTTGCAGGAAAATGGATGGACCTGGAGAACATTATGCTAAGTGAGATTTCCAGCCACAGAAAGTGAAGGGCCATATGTTTTCTCTCATATGTGGATGCTAGGGAGTAATTGGGATACCAGAGGGACTTCAGAAAATGGAGGAGAAATTTCAGTGGAGCCAGGGATTTGGTCTAGTGGAAGGGGGGGAGAGGGAGCATCAATGAAGGAATCATTTCCATTGACATTATATATATATATATATATATATATATATATATATGTGATAACAATGTTAATCTCAATACCCTGTATGGAGAGAGAGAAATGGGGGACGAGCCAGAGGAAAGCCCACCAAGTGCTGTGTGCATGTATGTCACTATCACTATGAACTCCATTATGATATGAGACTGTAATGGACCAATTAAAGTATAAAAATGATTATTGGAAAAGAGTTCCATTGAACATTTTATTTCTGGAATCTACTTTTTTCGAAGAAAACAAAGCCGTAATCTGTAGGCAATTTATTGCTCTTTCATAAAAACTCGATTGCATCTAAACTTCCATAGCATTTAGAAGCTGATTTTATTTTTATTTTATCTGGATGAATAGCAATACTTTAAAATAAAATTTCATATCATTGAAGAGCTTATAGAAATGCTATAGTGTTTTTAAGAGAATGATTACAGGGTTACATACTAAAAAACAAGGGGCAGGGAGTAGTACGTTGAAAGATAACCTTCATATCAAGCTAAAAGAATATGCATTTTTCAGAGAAATTTGACCAGCATGGTTCAGATCACATGTCTACATGAAATATTTCATACTATTATTCAATTGTTCTCATTTGCTAACTCCATAGACATAGCTATAAAGTAAATATAGCTAATTGCATGCATATTAATGTTTAATCATCTTTGTATTTCCTTATCTCTGAGAATTTATGTGATTTTTTAATTTTTAGAACTCCCCTATGAAAACCATTAAAACAATAAAGGAAATCTATTACAATATATTACACATTATGTTTGAGTTTGGATAAGGTCACAAATGGACTTGAAGTATTTGGGAAGCTCTCCGATATTTCACTGTGTGTAAGTATATAAGTAATTAATTTCAAATGATTTTCACATGCAAGTGTTTTAGTCATCCGATAGTTTCAATATTTTTACACCAATGAATTATAAAATGATTTAATTCAAAAACTGAAATGGGTGAAATAAATAGTTGTCCTATTTAGTCTATTTAGCCTAGTGGGTACTTTTTGTAACAGGTGGAGAAAAATGTGTTCTTTGTGTTTCTCAAAGGACTGGGGTCGGGAAATTGCTCTTGCTAGACTTCTCCACAGCCAGTGGTTGCAGGGGACCAAGCTATATTTCCCAAGGCAGGAAGGCTGAGGAGAGAATTAGTGCAAAATGGAATGCCATGTGGTGCATGACCTAATATCTCTCCTGTAAAACCCAACTCTTTAATAAATTTAAAGTCACAAGATATTTAACATAGAACTTTTGAGATAACTGACATTGAAAAAATGGCAGGAACAGAGACAAGGAAACTGATGAAGCAAGGATGCATGAATAGAAAATAGGACATTTATACTTCCCTGGTTGTACTAGTAGAATTTGGATCAAGTTCAACAGGAGAGAAATTGGTACCATTTAACAGACCTTCCATAATATTGAACAACAATCACTTTTTTTTATCAGTACTGGGGATTGAACCCAGGGGCATTCTATCTCCGAGCTGTACCCCCAGCCCTATTTTTTTTATTCTTTATTTTGAAACAGGGTCTCACTAAGTTGCAGAGGGCCTCACTAAGTAGCTGAGGCCGGCTGCGAATCCGGATCCTCCTGTCTCAGCCTCCCAAGTACTGGGATTACAAGCATGCACCACCACGCCTGGCTCAACAACCACTTTTATTCATTGTGCCTGTATAGCTTTCTTCTCACCTTTGTGACTTCAGTTATCTTTTAGTCTCAATGCCTTGTCATTTGTTCTGCTTTGATAAAACTGAGACTTCAGATAGCTAAAGTTCCTTATTGCTATTCTATGATAATTCTGTGCTAATGTCCTTATGCATTCTATCTTGGCATTCTGTAACACACTCATCTTTTTTTTTTTGGTGAAATAAGATTTATTTATTAATTTATTTTTGTGTGTGGTACTGGGGATGGAACTCTGGGGCCTTCTACCTCTGGGCTACACCCACAGATCTATTTTATTTTTATTTATTTTTCTTGGTGTCCCTCCTCCCCGCCTCCCCCCCCACCACATGTAGCACTGAGAATGATGTTGGTATAATCTCATATATACACATTGTTTATGACGGTAATTCCATAGATTCACTACTTTCTTACCCTTCCTCTTCCCTTGTACCCCTTCCCTTGCACCACTGAGGGTTCTCCATTGTCATTGGAGTCCCTTTTGTGTCCCCACTACTCCCTAAGTTGCGCATATTAATGAAAACATATGACCCTTCATTTTTTGTGATTGGCTAATCTAATGATGACTGAAATAACAAATTACTTTACATTTCACTGTTATTTGACTTTGATTTATTAAGAAGCCAGACATTCTGCCTGCCTCTTCATTACAGCCACATGTACTAACAATGCACACAGTATCATGAGCATCAGCATGAGACAGTTCACTCCAATACACATCTTTCCTGGGTTAGTCCTTCTCTCTGACAGTATTCCAGGTGAACATATGCAAAAAGTGGAGGGGGAAAAAGCCAAAGAACATAATTAAATTCAATTTTGCATGCCTTTTATGTATAATTCAACTGATTAAAAATTTATTAAGGTATGCAAATTTAAGGAAGTAATTTTGTTCCAATTCATTGATATCCAAGGGAATTCTATTCTACACATAATCACAAACTTCCAGTTTTTCAAGGTAACTTTCTTTTTTTTTGCGGTACTGGGGATTGAACCCAGGGGCGTTCTACCTCCAAGCTACACCACCAGCCCTATTTCTTATTCTTTATTTTGAAACAGGGTCTCACTAAGTTGCAGAGGGCCTCACTATTTAGCTGAGGCTGGCTGCAAACCCAGATCCTCCTGTCTCAGCCTCCCAAGTACTGGGATTACAAGCGTGCACCACCATGCCTAGCTCTCAAGGTAACTTTCAATCTTCGAATCTACAAATCCAGTCAGGCAGGTTTAGTCAAGTTTTCCCAACAGCTCTAGACAGACACAAAATAGATGTATTGGGACAGGACTGGTTCTGCTATCCATTGCTGCTTCATAGTCACCAAAAGTCTCTCTCCCTTTCTTTTTTTTTCCTTAAAGCGTAATTTTTCTCTCCCCTTAGAAGCTCCTCTCCTAGCATCTACTGTTGCAAGAAAGGCCACCTTTAATGATTTCATGATAAATTCCTATCTGTCTTTACAATGACATGAGTAGTAATTTCACTCACTAGCAAGGTGTCCTAGTCAGTAAGAGATCCTATAACAATTTGACATAAAATGGGTGGCTTAAATAGCAAGCACTTATTTCTCAGTTTTTGAAGCTTGAAAGACCAAGATCAAGACACCAGCAGATTATACATTTGGTGAGGGCCCTTTTCCCAGTTCAAAGATAGCCACCATTTTGATACATCTTCATGTGCTAGAGCAAAAGCTATGGACTCTTCACTTCTTGTTAAGGCACTAATTCCATCTTGGCAGCTCCAACCTCATGACTTCATATATAACTAACAACCTTTCCTGGGCCCATTTCTCAAATCATCACATAGGGCTTCAACATGTGGATTTTGTGGGGATACACATATTTTGTCTATAGCACAAAGTCAATGCAATAATGGGGCTAGTTTAATATTCATAGGATACCCTGCTACATTTAATGATGCCATTTATTGCACATTGGATGTGATCAATACATGTAAAATGATAAGAGACAGATTGAGTTAAGGAGATCAATGATTTCAGATTGTATGCCATTTGGCTAAAATTAAATTCTGTTTTCATCTTTGGCTACACAGCCATTCTAGGGCTTTACTGGACTGCACCTCCTTTGATATGTGATATACATGGTGGAGCCACCATAGAGGTTCCTAATCTTTAATGAAAATGGAGACTAATGCTGAAGGACCTTGAGACTAAAGAACTAAAGAACTTTATTTTGGTTTCCATATATAAAGAACATTATATATAGAAAATAAAAAAATATATGTATATATAAAGACCTAACTGGAATGTAGTCATCAAGGGCAGGCAGATGCTCTGATTGGGGTATGGACAATTCAGGGAAAGGGAGGGAGCAGAGAGAGATACAGAAGTCCTGGAGCACTGGCCAACTACTCCCTCCAGAACTGGATATCAGCCAAAAAAAAAAAAAAGCCCAAAGTAGTGGTGATAAATGACTCAGCAATAAATCATATTACTCTAGGGATCTTGATTCCCCTGGTACCTTTTCTCCTCCTTCTCTTTCTCTGTATCATTCTCCCAGTCATCCTTCATAGACCTTACTTTTGGTATTTATTAAGAAATGCCTTGTTACTAGACATTGAGCTACAATGATGGAGATATAAGGTGAAACTGACCTTGAGGAGTGAATACCAGGTTCTTAAGGAACAAGTAGAAAGGGCACACCTCAGTACTGGGGTGCAGTAAGCCCTTTTTAGATGAAGGGGGAGATCATGGAGGCTGTCAGGGTTTACAAGAGAGTCAGTGTTCCTAGAACCCAGAGTACTGTGTGATGGAGAGGTAGCTTAGGAGGCATGGTTTAGAGAAATAAGTTGGAGGAATAATCAATGACGAGTCCTAAGTTTCTCTTAGAAATATCATAATTTCGACATTATCTTGAGGGCAATGGAGACCTGTTGAAGAATTTTTAATCAAGAAGTGGCATGATTAGATTTGAGTTTTCAAAAGACCACTTTGGCTGCCATGTAGAGAAAGGATCAGTAGGAAATGAAATTAATCTATTATTCATTAAGATATGGAAATTGGTTGGGGAGCATTTTCATAGACAAGACATATCCTCAAAAAGTTTAAAAGAGAGATTGAAGCTCTTGTTCTATGACTTAGGAAAGCCATATTTAAAACAAATAAAAATGGAAGGAAGAGCAACCATGTTCACACAAGCATGGTGCTAACTAATAAGATTTGAGAATTATTTTTCTAAGAATTCCCTGAAAATCTCCAGATATACATATCTTCTACCACTAAAACAACATCGTCCCTCCACCTGGATTTTTTAAAAACCAACAACAACAAGAAGGAACTGTCGAGAGTGATCAACATTGTCTTTCCTTCAGTATTACCTGAAATGAAAATGGATCCTTGTAAAGGTTTGTCATATTAACTTGCTGTGGCTTGTCCAACATCTCTCCTTCTAGAGTCATCCTTAGTTGATGAAGGCCAAACATATCTCAGTCTGTCTGTCACTGAACTCTGAGCCAAAGCTTAGAGGCCTCCAAGTGATAGTAGTGGGATGTGAAAGTTGGTTCCCATCACAGGGCCATTATTTCCTGCTTCAAAGGCTTTATGAACAGTTGAGTGATAAGAGCAACTGCAAGAGACCGAGTTTGCAAGTTGGAGTGTTTTTTCCCCAGGACCAGTCACAGCATCAGTATTTGGTGCTGCTTTCTCAGGAGAACTGTTCATAACACAGAATTATCACACAGTTTAGCTCAGCTGGCACTCTGGTCTCAAGAGAAACCAAAAAAAGATCAGGGAGAATGAATGCCAGGCAGGTCAAACATAGGCTAAGGTAGGGGCCTGGGGAATAGAAAATCTTATTATAAGTTAAGGGATATTTAAAAGCTCTCAATGTTTCTTTTCATACTCACCGGAATTCTGTTAAAATTGCAAAGCAGTGATTATTAGTCTTCCTGTGACCACATTTGACATGAGTTTCTTTTTTTTTTTTTTTTTTTTGCAGTACCGGGGATTGAACCCAGGGGCGTTCTACCTCCGCGCTACACCCCCGGCCCTATTTTTTATACTTTTTTAATTTTGAAACCGGGTCTTATGAAGTTGCGGAGGGCCTCACTAAGTAGAGAGAGAGAGACAGGGAGAGAGAGAGAGAGGGAGAGCTGAGGCTGTCCGCAAACCCGGATCCTCCGGTCTCCGCCTCCCAAAGTACTGGGATTACAAGCGTGCGCCACCACGCCCGGCTGACATGAGTTTCTAAAAGCTTTTCTAATCTATTCCCTCTTTTCACCTATATATTTTCTCATGAGATTCATAGTTTAATCTATGGTTGCATTTGGCAGCTGAGGAAACTGAGGTGCAAAAATATTAAGTAGCTTATTCAAGGTCATAATTAATGACAGAGCAAGGACAGTTAAACCTGTGAATCTTAGCCTGTTTCTACTTGATGTTGGTCAAAACAGGTTTGATTATTATTAAGTTTGCAAAACATTATAAAAAATGAGTTACTTGGTTCATACTATTTGTTGTTTGAATAATTGAGCATTACTTTCTATCACCACCCCTTTTTAAGGGTTAACAAATATTAGCAAATATGAAGAAGATACCAGAATAATAAAAGATTTGATTCTTTAAGGAAATTTCTTATTAGCATCCTATCTTGAAGATTTTTCTTTTTTCCCCTCTTTATGCCTAAACACGTGTTCCCTGGTATTTTATTATTTATTAAGAAGAAAGACAAAGGATTGAAAGGAATAGACATGGCAATCTCAAAAACATTCATTTAACTGAGATATGAGAGTATCAAATGCTTTCAGAACATCTCAATGGATTATGAAGAAGGGAGACCATTAAGTTAAACAGAATAGCTCCATGGATTTCATTAAGTTCCCACAGTACACACTGCAAAGGGCACCACTGGGAGGAAATAATAACCAGACAAAATTTCCACATTAGAGAAGCTTATCCAAATAATGATGAAAACAAACTGTACACACATGAGATAACTAAATAACAGCACAAAGTAATATGTGAGAGGTATAAAAATGGGTGAATTTTGGCTACATTCTTTGTACTACAACTAAAAGAAAATCACTTCAAATTATAAATCAAAAAGGGATTTAGAAGGGTACCAAAAGATCTTTGCCCAAGGCAGAATGTGCTTCTAAATATCAGAAGAGATTAGAAAACTATTAGAAATCTGGTCATCAGTTGCCTCCAAATCTCATTTCTATACTCTTCTACTATCTTCTTCTCCTCTCCTTTTTCTGTAGATCAGGATTTTGCTGCTTCATTGTGCACATGGCTAAAATGGCTTCCCTGTTATTTCAATATTCCATATGTTTAATTCAAGTAATCAGGTTAGAGTGATTAGCTGTTTCTGAGTTCCAATGAGAGATATTAGGGCAGATTCTGAATGGTTCATCATAAGACAAATCATGCTACTCCCTGGATTCAGTCATCTCCTGATGGAGAACACAAAATAAACATCTGGTTAACCATCTAGGGGAAGGAGGCATTTAGAAGAAATTTTTAAAAACCCACATCCATGCTGGGCATGGTGGTGCATGCCTGTAATCCCAGTTCTTGGGAGTCTGAGACAGGAGGATTGCAGGTTGTAGGATAGCCTCAGCAAATAGTGAGACTTTCATTAACCTAGCAAGACCCTGTTTCAAAATAAAAATAAAATAGGGCTGGGGATATAGCTCGGAAGTAGAATGTCCCTGGGTTCAATCCCTAGTGCCACACACAACAACAACAACACCCACATCCTAGAATGTTATCTTTAACCATGTTTATTAAAGGGACTAGTTATATAAGGAAATTCAGAAGGAAAAAGTTATGGAGCAAAATAAATTACTAGGAGGTCTTGGGAAACTGGTAGAGCATAAAGAATCAATACTATTTGGATAGATGAAGAGGATGAAGGCAAGTGACAATTACAGATAGAACAAGAGAAATGGAGATAAGTCTGGCATTTTTGAGGAGCAATGGTCAGATGGGTCTTCCTAGAGTTGAGGTTTCATTGCATAGTTTTGGAAAAGTAATTGAGTACTATGTGTAGGGAGGAGGTAGGGGGAGTGGATTTCTAGTTTCTGCTTTATATTATAGATGTAGGTAAGACATTGTCAGCATTAGAGAACTAACTTCTCTGAACTTATAAGTGGTAAGTATATCTAGGGCTATATTTTTAAAATAAGTAGTGCGTGGGTAGTAATGGAACTCTACTGACCATCAGCTCTTTAGACATGGAACAGGGAGAAGAACTCTGAGGTAAATCCTGAGAAGGAATGGCTACAGAGATCAAAGAAATGGTGTCACAGAGGGCAAAGGAGAAGAGACTTTCAGAGAGTAATCAACAGGTCAGTCTAGAAAATTCAAATAAGCTAAGGCCTGAAAGATGTTCATTAGATTTGACAATTAGGAAGTGACTGGATACTTTAAGTAAAAACATGTGGATAAAAAAATAAGTCTGCAGAGAACACAAGTACATGGGTCTATGTGCAAATGGGAGGGCACACACAATGGAGGCTCCTCAGTGAGGAGGAGCTGAGTGGAGGGAAATCAATAGGAAAGGGAGAAATTTGAAAGTAGGAGACAAGACTGACCATGTTTATAAATTGAGGTGGAATAAATAATGATGAAAACTCATAAAAGGATTTTTGTTAGAACTTTGTTGGAATGAGTTTTAGATTGTGATAATATCAGAAATAAAGACTGAGAAGAAGTCATTCAACCTGAAAAGAAAAAAAAAACATGAAGGGAGATTCTGCATTACTTCTTGGTTTTTCAATCATTTTTGTTTACATGATGATACCCATCTAACTACTATGTGAAGTCAGCAGCTCAAATATTATTGAACCACTATTCAGAAATGAGAGGTCAGAGCCTCATAGATTAACTAGATTGCCAGAATTCACTTAACTATGAAGACAAAAGGATTAAAATTTAGATTATAAAGCTTTAATTCTGGTCCTCATTCAGCTTCTTCATTATTTCTGGTACTAGTATATGTACAATTCTAGGAATAACTAGAGTTATAGTGAGAGGAGAAGACTGATTTCAAGGTTTTTGGTAAGTAGTAAAGTAGAAATAACATGTTTAGACCATGTTTTTAGAAGTTTAAATGTAAAGGGAAAGGGAACTTGAGAACAGAGCAGGGATCTAGGGACTTACATGATTTTCAGCCTTGAGCTGGTTGTGTCATAATGGGAAGTACCAGTGGTGAAAGATGAGGGAGAAGAAAATGGTCAAACACAAAGTTCTGAAAAAGACAACACAGGCAGAAGCTCAGCTAAAGCCGGGGCTCCTCCTGGGGAGCAATGGTGACAGAGGGATGGGTGAGATGTGGGCATTTCAACAAAGGTCAGTGAACTAGGTTCCTTGTCCCTAAGTTTCCTTCTTTGACCATAGACAATAATAGCCACAAAATGAGGCCGTTTTGAGAATACCATTAGAAACTGTAAATAACGGCCGAGTGCACACTAAGGACTGATGTGGCTTGGCTATAAGTGTCGTTAGCAATGCTGATAGGGTAGAGACAGTGGAACTTACTCACTATTCCATCAGCTCCCACGTTTTTACCCCCCGCCCTTGCAGGTAGCTGGGTCCACATGAGTCACTGTGGTCAGTGGGCTGTTCACAGAAATTGTGCAACTTGTTTCTGGGACAAAAACATGGAGTCAAGTATGTTAATTCCCAACTGTCTTTTTCTCTGCCCAGCAAATAGCACATTCCAGATGGCAGAGAAACTGTATGCCTAGAAAAAAAAATTGAGGTCTTCCTTCTACTTCATCCTTACTAGCATTAGTCATGTACCAGGAATGAAAAATACATTTCTCTTGTGTTATGCTACTGGTTTCAAAGTTAATTTGTTAAATATGCCTGACCTAACCTACCCTGACTACCACCACTGGGCCAATGGCAGTTTCATAGTCCATACATCTTGTTCATAAGAATACATGTTTACAGCAGCACAATTCACAACAACCAAATCATGGAACCAACCTAGGTGTCCATCAACAGATGAGTGGATTACAAAATTATGGGATATATACACAATGGACTTCTAATAAGCAATCAAGAAGAACAAAAATATGTCATTTGCAGGAAAATAGATGGACCTGGAGAACATTATGTTAGCCAGTCACTAAAAGTGAAGTTTCAAATATTTTCTCTCATATACAGAAGCTAGGGAGTAATTGGGATACATGCATGGGGAAGGGGACAGAGTGAGGAGGGAGACAGGGGAAGCTCACCAAATACTGTGTGCATGTATGTCCCTATCACTTTGAACTACATAATGATGTGAGATTACAATGTACCAATAAAAGTATTAAAATACATGATAAATTATGGCCTATTTTTATATAATATTTCTATTGAATACTGATAATTCTCTGAAAAAATCCTTTAAGGCAATTCACAGACTTATTTGAGCATGGGTTATATGAGCTCTGCTGAGAACCCAAGTTTAATAGTGATGAAAATAGTCAACATTTATTGAGCTGTCCTAGTAACGTCCAGGTGTCATTTACCCCATGACTAAATTGTGAGTTGAGTTTTACAACTAACTTTACTTTATAAATTAAGGATCTGAGGCCCAAAGTTGTTAGTTTACTGAAAAACAGAATAAATGGGTGGTAAAGCCAGAATCCTAAACTAATTGCTGGAATTCATACTTTTAATCAGTATGTTATTCTTTCTCCTTACTCAGTTGTGTCTACCCTGGAGTGATACATAGTCTCTGGGAAGAATTCAGAATTAGCTGAGGAGTTCATACAACAGTAGATATTCTTGAGCCCTCCTGGATCCACTGATTAGTAGCTCTGTGCACAGGAAGCTCCCACAATGAAGGCTGCTCCTGACAAAAGACTGCAGATATTTCCATCTATCAGCCAAAGTGATGCCTGCTGGAATTCACTTGGTTCCAGGAGCTTTAAAATATGTGATTCTTTACCCATTAAAAATTGTGGGCTTTTTCATCATCTCAATAATTTACACAGATTCTATCAAATTATTTTTGTATAACATCATTTTTTTTTGTGGTACCTGGGATTGAACCCAGGGGCATTCTACCTCCGAGCTACACTTTATTTTTTATACTTTATTTTGAAAATGGGTCTCACAAAGTTGCAGAGGCCTCACTAAGTAGCTGAGGCTGGCCGTGAACTCAGATCCTCCAGTCTCCGCCTCTCAAGTACTGGGATTACAAGCATGCGCCACCACACCCGGCTTGTATAACATCATTTAAAATCACATCATTCAAAATCACTTAAGATATGACTATTGTATCTAAAGTCTATCTACTTCAGGAAGTAATAAGTATCATTCTCTGCCCACTGCTCAATCTGTCCCCCTCCCCGTGGAGGGGAGAGTGAGGTGGGTGTCTCAGGACATGTTGAAATGACTCTACTTATCTTGTTAATAGTTAGCAATTCCATACTTGGGAGGTGAGACAGGAGAATTGCAGGTTAGAAGACAGCCTCAACAATGTAATGAGACTCTCAGCAACCTGGGAGACAGTATTTCAAAACAATTGCATAAAGTAGGCCTGGGGGTGTAGCTCAGAGGTAGAATGCCCCTGGGTTCAATCACCAGTAACACACACACACACACACACACACACACACACACACACACACACACACATGTTAGCAATTCCCTGTGTTCTACATTTTGCTCTGAGTCATGTGACCACTATTGCTATGAAATATGATGTGATATAAGAGTCCAAAGGTTGGTGATGGCTTTGCCATTGGAGTTTAGTATGTGGCTCAATTCTCCTGTCCCCTATACTACTTTTAGTACTCAATGCCATGAGCTTAGAGTCCAGTATTGTACTGACCCTGAAATGCTTTTGTCAGATTCTGGGCAGAATGGAAACCCACACTTTGGATGACTCTTATAAAGTTATTCCAACAAATATAGATTTACAGCGGTTTCATTTTTCTGCTCATACCTACCCAAGGAAAGTTACCAGCCACCTGTAGCATAACATGTTTTCTGGTCCAGCTGGGAGAGGAAAACACACACATGCACACATACACATACACATATACACACCCCAACTGGAACTATGGCATTGAGTTATACTTGGCCCATTGAAGGAAGCACAGGATAGCAAGTAACATCTGTTTAATCATTTGCCAGTTCTGTCATTGGATATTACAAATGCTGTTTGAAGTCAGATTCCCTGAGAGTCTGATGAGGAATCACTGGTACCTGAAATCTGAAGGTTCAAGCAGAGTAGCTATGACAGGTCATAGCTGATTCTTTTTGCTGAGCTTTCATTTCACTTTTAGTTAGGAAATATTTTCAGGAACTGCAACCTCTAAAAATGTATTGACACTTCAGGCTATACTGAACGTAGCTAAATGTAGGATAAAAATTATTTTAAAGTCGGGCATGGTGGCACATCCTTGTAATCCTAGTACTTGGGAGGCTAAGACCGGAGGATCTGGGTTCGCGGCCAGCCTCAGCTACTTAGTGAGGCCCTCTGCAACTTAGTGAGACCCTGTTTCAAAACAAAGAATAAAAAGTAGGATGTAGCTCAGAGGTAGAATGCCCCTGGGTTCAATCCCCAGTACTGCAAAAAAAATATTTTAAGCATCTGTGTAATACTTTGAAATACACACAGGATTTTTTTCTGCTTGCTTTGCATAATATTTGCACTCAGCAATATCATCAGAGAAAAAAATGAACTCTTTTCTTTCAGCTGATACATACCTGGCTTGTTAAATAAGATCCCCCAGTCTCATTCGACCAAAGAAGAAGTCTCTGACCTCTTGTGCAGTTTAGGGGGAGCATTTTATAGCAATAAGAATCATGTAGCCAAAAGTAGATAGGAAAAACAATTTATAAATATATATATACATATATACACACATATATATACAGACATAAACATATGATTCTGTGTTCACAGCAGCTTTAAAGAGTTTTCTCCTTCCTCTGACTTTTAATATGATGTATGGGCACTGGCCATAGAATTATTAAATGTTTAACTCCTATTGCTTAATGATATCTTATTCATTTGGTATATTTATTTAACACATCCTAAATGTTAGGCATTCATTAGGTGACTAAAGAAGATTACAGAGTTAACTAACACACACTTACTGCCCTTAAGGAAGGCTTAGCCTTCTGAGAAATTGCATGAAAGTAAATATGTAATTATAATGTGAAAATAACATTAACAGAAATTTACACATAGAATTTGAAATCTCAGCTGTATTTGTGTGTACCTTATGCTCCTAATTTGTAATATTAAAAATTCATGCACTTTTTAATTTTTGCCACTATCCATTTCCATAATGACTTGAATTTATTTGGATAGTTTGTTTTCTGCTACTATATAAAAAATACCTGACAAAGAAAAAGTTTTATTTATCTCACAGTTTTTGAGGCTGAAAGGGCAAGATGGGGCATCCCTATTCGTTTGGCTCTGGCGAGAGCCTACAGCATAGTAGATGGCATCATGGTAGTGCCAGTATGAAAGGGGAAGACACCTGGCAAGACAGGAAGCCAGAGAGGTTCAGGGGCCAAATTGTTCTTATTATGACAGTGGGGTCCCCTGAGAACTACTTTAATGCTTTCAGAGAACAGCACCCGCTGTGAGATAATCAATCACCCTACAGTAGGCTCCATCTGAAAGGCTCTATCACCCTTCAACATCACCATGCTGGAGACCAAGCATCTAGCGTGAATCTAGGAGGGTGCTCTCAACCCATATAGAGAAGACCATGGCAGATAGTCTTTAGTGTTGATAGATTTTGTTTCATTTTTGGTTTTGTGTTTTTAATATTTCCTCATTGGAGGAGTATATTCTCTAAAATTTTCTACAATATTATTTTTATTAAAGTATACAATACATACAGAAGATGCACCATACCATGTTTATCTGTGAAGATACAAATTTCCTTCCAGTGTTATTTTCTTTTCGCCCAAAGGATTTCCTTTAACATTTCCTGGAGTGTGGACTGCTGTCAATCAATTCTCGCCAGACAGAAGAGTACTGCAGCAGCAGTAGCAACAAAACTACTGTACTTGATCTACTTGAAATACAGTACTTGGAAATGCAGTTAAAATACCTGGGTTAGGAAGCAACCTAGTAGTGACTAGATGAGAAGAAAACTATAAAAAAGGAACATTTAATAATTAGAAAGATATACTTTGAAATATAATCCCTAATATTTTGTATTTGTCCATGTTTCAAATGAATCTATAGATTTAATTAACTCATAATAAAAATTAAATTGTACTAACTTGGTGACTAAAAAAGGAAACTAAAATCTATTTTGAATGATGAAAACACAATATAAACAATACATTTTTAAAATGTTGAGGTTTGTCTTATCAAGTATTAGCACTAAAACAGGAATAAATGGACAGATTAGTGAAATTAAATAAAAATCATGGGCATATTTAAGGAAATATCAGAACTTTTTCAGAGCCTTCTCTGTATGATGACTATAAGCCACATTGGCTGGGAAACTAACTAAAAATATTTAAAACCAAATATAAAATTTCACTTATGAGTTTAAAATGAAACCAACAACTCATAAAAACTGGTAATGGATGAAGTCTAAATATAATTAATATATGAACCCAATTCATAACCAATACGGGGAAAATGTATATAGACTAAAAAAAAAGTTGGACAGAGCATATGACACAGCAATTTTTAAAATGATAAACATGATTGACAAAAAGGCACCCAGCAAGACTTTTAGCCTCTGTAGTAAAAAAGGGGATTAGAGATAAAGATTAGAGCACTTGAAAGAGCAAGCAGATAGGTCAGACAAGGGAAAATGAAACTGTAAAAGAAGAGCAAAGAAAATGTCTAAGATTAGATGTGTGATAAGTTGTATTACTTTTTATCATAAACACTTCACTTTCTTGGATGTAATATACTTTTCTACCACAATGAAGTCAGTTTGGCCATGCAGTTTTCTTTGGCCAAGAGAAAGAAAAAAAGTCACTTCTAGGCAGAAGTTTTAAGACCCACTTTGTTCTTTGCCAAACTTTTTTTTCTTTGCTACCCTGATGGAGAATGGACCAAATAAAGTCTGCTCAGGTTACTGGATCCAGAATGAAAAGTTCATGCAGCAGACCCTCAGCCCCAACTGCAATGGGGCTAGAATCTGGCTGAGAAAAATACTTTTGCTGTTGTACACCACTGAAATGATAGGGAGATTTGCTACTTTGGCATAACCTAGTGTATCCTGACTGGTTTATGCTTTTGAGTTCTTGTTGGAAAATTGACTGACCCATAGGAAAGAGATTCCAAACAAGAGAGCTTATCCAAAGAATGCATACAAGAATGAGAAGTCTTGGTGGGAGAGCTTGTTAACAGATTGGCTTGACACAAGTGAGAAGATATAGGTAGAAAATGATGGGAAATAAATGTAGTGAAAAGGAAAATGGTAATAGAGTTTCCAATGCTTGAGCTAGAGATTTGTTTTCAATTGAGGATTTGACTTGAATAACACAGTTTCCAGTGTGGAGTGGACCAAGGTCTAGTTTTATTTCAGTTACATAATTTTTGGAGTGCTGCAAATTAAGCTCTTCTTCCACCCCTGTCCTTTTATTTCCCTTGAGATTTATATTGATTCCAATTAAAAAACAATGAGAAAAACAAAGTTATTGTAATTTATTTGGTTTGGAGTTCTTATTTGGTTTATTTTATTTTAGTTTTAAATATCCTTTTATTGGTGCATTGTAATGAGGTTCAAAGTGATAGGAACATACATACACACAGCACTTGGTATGCTTTATTTTAATTCACTGTTTTTAATATGGCAGTTTGGTTTTGAAAATAATCTGTTTATTCATTTACTCATTTGCATCATGACATATACAAAGAGGATACTACTTTGTCAGCAGTAACAGATAAGTAGAGGAGGCTGTGCAAATTGAGAGGTTACCTGCCTGGACCTGCAGGGCTATACCAAAAGCAGAGAGAGCCCAAATCTTAGCATACGTGTAAACCCTTTGAAGAGACCATGTTTGGAAAGCTCTGTGATAGTGAGTCTAGAATAAGTACTTGGATGATTTTGTAGGAAGCTTATTCTGGTTAAATTATGGCAAATGAGAAGGCCATTATTCACATTCATGTACTTATTAAACATGATCCATGAAAAATGATGAGAATGAAGTTGTCCAGTTATGTTTTACATTTCAGGAATGAACCTGTGCTGGCCTCCTGACTCTGGATATTAAGTTGGATATACATGGTCCAAGCATGCCAGTAGTTACTGCTAGGTACTTTCTTTCTCTAATTACCATATTCCCACAATAAAAAATAACCTTGTATTCAAATGTCATTTCTCTTTCCTCAGATAAAATCACTTCCCACTGCCAGCCATATATATTTATACAGACTCAATTATACTCCATTTATTCCTTCAAAATATACTCTTTAAGTATGTGATATAAATAATTTACAGTAAAGTAATATTTTTTCTGCCTCTCCAACATTGAAAATGATTTCTCACATTTTATTACACATTTATTATTATTATTACTACTTACAATTATCTGAAGTATTTTTTTAGAATGGAGCAATAGCATGCCAAATTATCAGTAAATTGAATAAGTCCGATACTATCTGTGTTCAATTTACATTAATTCTAAAACTCATAAGATCTTTAAACTAGAATTTTACCAACAGAATCCTAATTAGGGTTTTTTTTTTTTTTTTACATACCAACTGTCAACTTTCCAAGGTGTCTAAAGAATGGAGAGGTATCTACAGAAAATGCAGGTAACAGAGAAACTGTGTGTTCGTATAAAAGTTTTTGTATTATAAATAACACTGGAATGGAGGGGCCCACAGATGAAGCCTACTGCTGGACCTAATATAGTGCGCTGGCTAAGCAGTCAGAAAGCTTGGAATTGCTATTTTTGTGCAGAGATTTCAGACCCATGGTGTGAGACTGGGACATACACTGGGTGTGTCTCTTTGGATGACAAATTGCATGCTTCTTTGCAGTTTGTTTATTGTGGGGACACTGAGGATATACGCAGGTTGCAGGTACCAAGGGTGGCATGGCAGGTTGACATAGCCTGTATGTGAACACCAGCTGTTTTGGTGGCTTTCTTTCTCACTATTTAAACTTTATTTTCTTTTAATTGCCTTTTCCAACATTTCCTGGATTCTCGCTCTCTTCTGATTTCTGTAATGTCAGCAGACCTCATGTTTTATCCTTTAGCCCTCACTACAATTTTGAATAATCTTTCTTGTTGTTCTTCCTGGAGTCCCGTGCCAGTTACATTAGTAACACCTTTGTCTCTGTCTCTGGATCACACTTTTCTACTGAGATCCAGGGCTGTATCCTTAATCCATGGACATTTCAGGTTTAACTTGCCTTAACTTGAACTTGTTCATAACTATACCTCAAATGCACAACTTATGGTACCACCATCACTGAAGCACTAAAAATTCAACAGCCAAGGTATCACCCACACATTGCTTCCCTTTTCTTTACTCCTTGTATCTTAATTAGTCTTCAATTCCTATCAGTCACATTTCTTTAATATCTTGTATGTATCCCCTTCACTCCATTCCCATCTGCATTTGTCCTTATCACTTCTCACACAGACTAATATAATAACCACCCCAAAGGTCTTCTTGGCTCTTGCCTTCTGTATTTTCAGTTTGTCTCCCATGGTGTCTTCCTCCCCACTACACAGACTAAGATTCAAAAACACCAAGCAGGCCAGGCGTGGTGGCACACGCTTGTAATCCCAGTACTTGGGAGGCTGAGACCAGAAGATCCAGGTTCGCGGCCAGCCTCAGCTACTTAGTGAAGCCCTCCGCAACTTAGTGAGACCTGGTTTCAAAATAAAGTATTAAAAATAGAGCCAGGGGTATAGCTCGGAGGTAAAACGCCCCTGGGTTCAATCTCCGGTACCACAAAAACAAACAAACAACAACAAAAAAAACACCAAGCAGATCCTGTCATTCTACTTCTTAAGACCTTTTAAGGTTTATCCAGTGCCTCACCTATAGCATTCATGTCTGTGTGCACACAAGGCCCTTCGGGACCTGGTGCCTCTGCTTCTCCAGCTGCCTCTCCCCCTCATATCACTTGATGCTCCTGGAGGTGAGCACATTGTGCTGCTTCATATCTCCGGTCTGTGTACATGCCCTCTATTGTGCGACTGCTGGCCAGACCCCTATTCTCCATTTAGGAATCAGCCCAGATACTGCCTGTGCAAATCCCTGGGTGGGAAGTGCTTATATGTCCAGGTTGTCAATGTATCTTCCTTTCTCAAGTCATTGTCATAGACAGTCATTGGTCTATTTACTTGTCAATTTTACAACAGACCTATGCTCCTTTAGAAAAAGAACCATATCTACATGCCCAGGACTCGGCCCAGTGTTAAGTACATAGTAGGTGATCAGTGAACAACTGTTAAATATATGAATGAATAAATAGTTGCATAGATTTTTGCTTTAAAATAATTTAACTTATCTTCTGTTTCTGCTATATTCTTCTGGATAAATTTTTTTTTAAATTTTATTAGTGTCATGCATGCAAAAGTGATTGATACTACTAAGTCTGTTAATACATTTTGAAAGAATCTTTAGATCTTTTAGGAAAAATATTTAGTTGTGGTTTTTCAATTTAAATATAAAAGCAAATTCTATACTTTTAGAGTAATATATACAAAATTTATATTTTGATACAGTAACCTCTATCAAGATATGTCTGAAAATGATTTTAAGCAATTCAGATCTTATAGGTCATACAATGATGTATTTTCTCAGATTTTGGGACCCAGCACCATCTCAAATGCTTGTGGATGGGGGAAAGGTTGTTTTTATTTAATAAAGCATGATATTATACCAAAAGCAAAATTATTGTTTCTGACAAGGCATGCAAGAATTTGGTTAGATTTGACTCAAATGAAAATGAAATAAGCTAATTTTGATGCAAAAGTAGCAGACTCTGCCTAGTTGTCAAACGAAAGTTTGTGATGGTATAGTCACTGCAACCAGTGCTGAGGGAGCTAAGCTTTGAGTGCCCTGGTCCTCCATCCTTATCAGGTTGGAAATCCCCTATCAGGAGGAACAGTGTCAGCAAGCTAATAGTAAGGAATCACCAACCAAACAATTGACCAACACCAACTCTATATTTTGTGTAAATAACTAATGATTATGATTCTTAATGTAACCTCCTACCAGGTTACAGATTGAAACTGCTTCCAATAGAAAACCCAAAACTTTTGTTTTTTTCTGCCTCCAATTTGCTGAAGATCCAATTTGCTGAAGGTTTCCTTACACACAGGCCTCTGTTTATGTTTAGTTCTGTTAGTTCTGTTCAATGAAGGGGTTAGTTCTGTTCAATGAAGATTGTCCCTCTATCCCCGCCTTGGTTGCTCCTTTAGCAGCCCCACAGAAGATGACAGCATAGGAAGAGAGTTTATATTATTCTTACAAATAATATAAAATGTGGCCTATGTTCCATATGATAAGGGAAATATTTCCAGTCACCCAGATTTTTCAACAAGACAGGTTTATTTTTTCACTCATATTTTAATTGCTGTAATGTCAGCCTCAGAGCTCATTACATTTTTAAGGCACCATATCTTGGGTGTAAAATATTTTTATTGAAAAAATGAATATTTTCTGCCTTGAAAATAGCTCTCTAATTAGAAAGCACATACCATTAGTGCAAGAATATGCATTAAACATACACTCTGATGAACTGATAATTCATCTCAAACTCAAGTTATAATCATTTTATTACCTTTCTGAAATAAATCTCCAGTGAAAGGATAATAAAAAGCAGACAGATATTTTAAGAAATTGGACTTTTCTCGGTTCATCGAGGTCTTCTTTGAGAGTCATGGCTTCCTAGGTGGTTTATAATAATTTGATTTTGTTTCTCATTCCTTCAGCACCCAGGCAGTTGGCATTTGAACTTGCTGTCCCCGGTTACCACCCTCCCAAGACTGTTGCATGACTGCTTAAATATCATTTTGTAATAATCTCAAAAATTTTTATCCTCTTTGAGGGAACTGTGAGAAAAGGTACATTTGTCATCATTAAACCATTGACCATTTATTCTAGACATTGTAATGATTATACTAAGAACCTGCTTTATAACTTACAGCAGACACTGAGTAGTAGTAACAACAGAGTATGGTTGTCTGCTGTTGTCACAGAATCAGCAGTTTTAGGCAGCTTATAATACATTAGCTTTCAAATTTTCTTCATTAGAAACTCTCCAAGTTTAATTTACTTCACTGTATGGAGGTTAAAGATCTGCTGGTAAAGCACTCATCATTAATGGTGATTATTCATCATCACTCTTGAGTAGGCAAACTCCACTTTGGGAGATTTTTCTCTGCTAAAGAGAATTAATGGGGTCTGAGGACTCAGGGAAGGAAGCTCCAGGCCATGACTCTAAGGCTTGAGGCTTAAAGATGAAAGGAATCAAATAGTCACCGTCAGGTGGGAAAATTGGTTCTGAGTCAGAGTAGAGAGAGAAGCAAAGGCAAGAAAGGATGCAGAAGTGGCCAAGACAGTGTACCCTTAGCCTGAGTGTTATTTAGATAGGTTTCCCCTGACTTTATACCCCTGATCTCCTTTTCCTTAAAAATAAATTGTACTGAGCTAGAAAAGAAATCTTGAATCATTTGATTTCTCTCTGTGCCTGTATTTAGATTTTCCCATGAAGGAGCTCATCAACCAAGAATGCATTGTCTTAGAGCATAATATTAGAGAGCTTATAATTGTAATGCCAGTAATTAGGAGGCTGAGTCAGGAGGACCATAGGTTCAAGGCCAACCTCCCAACTTAGCAAGACCCTGTTTCAAAATAAAAATAAAAAGGGTTGGGGGTATAGCTTGGAAATATAATAAGCCTGGGTTCAATTTCCACAATCTGTAGTACAAAAAAAAAAAAAAGCTTGTAATTGTTTCCCTTTGGTAAATTTTCTGCAACCCAGGAATGTCTTTTTCAAAAACCTGGGAGCCATCCCTTTAACAAGTATATCATCAGATGGGTAAGCTCCCTGTCTCCCTGTCTCCTGTCATAAGTATCAATAACAGAGACACACAATTGTATTGAGCGACCTCTCCACTACAGTTTGGAGATTTTATTTGGAAGGTCTGGAGAACAGATGTTTGGGATTTTATTTCTTAGCTCCAGGCTTAATTAAGATAAGGCTCTAGCTGTTCCTCTCCATTGTCTTAAACAGTTGAGAGGAGTCAAAGAGGCCTGGATCAGTTTTTCATATGATCTTATTGACTGCTTGCATCAAAATCATTTCAATAACTAATGAAATACAAATTTCTGAACCACTCGGAAAGTTTTCAAATTAAACTAGCTAGGCATGGGGCCTCAGACTCTCTCTCTCTCTCTCTCTCTTCTTTTTTTTTTTGGCGTGGTCTTAGCGCAGCAACTGTTCTTCAGTAAGCAATGAAATATTCATAATAAAAAAGTAGACTATGAGGAAAATTGTGAAAAAGATAAAACTTGAACAGTGGAAAGGAGAATTTTAATTTCATTTTTAATGATAAAAACATAAAAGTGGAGATTTTAAAAATAAATTGTACTGAGCCAGGAAAGAAATCCTGAGTCATTTGATTTCTCTCTGTGCCTGTATTCAGATTTTCCCATGAAGGAGCTCATCAACCAAGAATGCGTTGTCTTCATAACATTTTTTATTGTGGAAAATTCCAGAAATTTTCTTACTTACCAGAATGTATGATTATGTTTGCTGGTGCTTCTTTGCAAGTCATTCTAAAATTCCTACTGTGACTGAAATTTATTTCTTCTAGTTCTAGCTATGGGAAACTGGTGATAGTTATAGAAAAAAAAGAAAGACATTTACTTTTTCAAGTGAAAAATTACACATTAAAAATAGCTTAATTCTGTGACTTGTGGAAGAAGAAAAAATTATGTCCTAAATGAGGTTCTTAAAACTCACCAGCATTGCTGGGCATGGTGGCTCATGCCTGTAATCCCAGTACTTGGGATCACAAATTTGAGGACAGCCTCAGCAACTTAGCGAGTCTCTCAGCAACTTAGTGAGATACTCTCTGAAAAATAAAAAAAAATAAAAATGGCTGGGGGTGTAGTTCAGAAGTAGAATGCCTCTGGGTTTAATCCCCAGTACCACTGAAATGGGGGCATCTCTTCTTATTGGGTTCTTGTCCAGTGGATTTTGATGAATGAAGTCCAAGGACTAACAAAGGGTATAGAAATATGAAAGTTTAAGTCAAGGAAAGATAAAAGACAAAAACAACTCCCCCATCATGGGGAGAGAGGGGTCCTTGAAAGAGAGTAACCACTAAAGTTCTTGGGAAGTGAGTGTTTAAACCTTACTGAGGTTTCCCACCTGCTCTTTTATGATTGGTCAGAATTGGGTCTTGGGGAACCAATATCTTTTGACCAATTTCAATCCTTAATTTGAATTGTTGTCTTGTGGGCTGGTGGGCCCTGATCACCTGGTGCCCACCAGTCTCTCACCTCTCTGCTCACCTCCCCCACCTCACAGAAGGTGATACAGATGGCCTTTTTAAATCCCCCCTCTTCCCAGGTCCTCTGCCCTGCCTCACCGCACACACAAACACACACACACACACACACACACACATACACAATCACCAGTGTTCACTGATCCTCAGCACAATGACATGGTTTATTTTTGGAGGAGGACTCTTCTCTGGGAAATATATTCTTTTTCTTGATCTCCTTATCTTCATAATTAATAACTTCCATTCTCTTTAAAGTCTATCCTGAAGGAAGGCCCTGTCAGCAAGCACATGCATTAGAGAGTCTGAATTTATTCTATTACTTTGTTTCTTTCACAAATATTCACTTAAGGAAAATTTCCACTGTGGAATAAAACTGTTTCCATTATTAATTGAGGATGAGAGAGCCGAGTCACTTTGTAGCAGAGAGGCTTTTCTGGTGCTTTTAAAAATTATTTTTCCTCCTACCATGGCATTTTCTCTAAAAATCTTTCCCAGAGAAAAACTATACATCCTAAGTCCTTTTTTTTTTTTTTTTTTTTTGCGGTACTGGGGATTGAACCCAGGGGCATTCTACCTCAGAGCTACACCCCCAGCCCTATTTTTTAATCTTTGTTTTGAAACAGGGTCTCACTAAGTTGCGGAGGGCCTCACTAAGTAGCTGAGGCTGGCCGCGAACCCGGATCCTCTGGTCTCAAGCCTCCCAAGTACTGGGATTACAAGCGTGTGCTACCACGCCCGGCTCTAAGTCCTTCTCCTTGATGAAGAGAAAGTGATCCCCTCTTAGTAATCAATATGGGGAAAAAACATGAAGGAAACAAGGCAGAGAGAGACACAAGTGAGGCAGATGTGAATAAACAGCCTTCCAGCTTGAAACGGTTTCCTGTATTTGGTTGCCGTGTCCTTTGCTCTTTTCCTATCCACTATCACAGCATGAAGAATGTACTAGATTTGAATGTGGATATATACTGCAATATCTTCCTGTTTGTGTGGGCAAGAGAATTCTGGCATGGATCATGTGTGTGATCCTTGGATTATTTTCTGCCTGAATATGTACCACATCTGAAATGCCACACCATGCTTGGCTTCAGGATGGAGAACCAGGAGACAGTGAGGCTGGTACACAGAGTTTCTCCACACACACACAAATCTTCTGATAATTAGCAGTCATAGGGTGCAGTAGGGGGGATACAGGAAATCATAATCAGGCTAAATTGCTTTTTTGTTTCAATGTTCTTCATTTCCTGATGTGGAAAGTACCCCTTCTGTGCATGAAGCTCCATTGAAGCCCTCAGTGCAATTAAATGCTCAGTGCAGGACAAAAGCTCAAGGACTCTCTCAAACAGATTCCTTTATGTTTGGGAGTGGATGGCAGAGACCTGAAACACACTTGGATTAGAAGAAGCTGTGCCTGAAGACACTTATTAGATAGGAGGCAAGGCTTCTAGCACCCAGGAAAATATCTTGTGAGCACTCAGAGAAATGCTTTGCTTACAAATTGCTTGTAACTACTACTTCTTCCTCTTTCTCTACTTCCTCCCTCTTCCTTTCCTCCTCCTCCTCCTCCTCCTCCTCCTCCTCCTCCTCCTTTAAACTAAAGATAATGGAGCTTTGCTGCACAACAGCATACATAGAGGAATGATGGAGATCCATATGCAGACGTGGTGGATCAAGAACTTGGGTATTGTGTCAGCGGGTCATGGAGTCTATGAGGTGAGCTTGATTCTGAACAGAACTCTGAGCCATCAGGTGCTTCTTAGATGTTCACCATTAAGGCAGAAACCAGTTCTTGGTTGTCAAAAAGTGGTTTCCTGGATATGCCTGCTTGAAAAAGAACTTGTAAGTATGGAAATTCACCAAATTTACCAAAATATATTAGTTTTTTATTACATGTAAAGTATGATATTATGTAAAATTAATATGGTAAAGTGCTTGCCTACAAGGAGCTTATAATCTTATTTTGCACTTCAGTGATTTGAAGACTAGCATGCCCATGCCTCAGCAGTGAAAGGAAGTGAACCAAGTGAGACCTTAGTATGCACAGGGCAATGTGCCAAATATTTAGCTATAATTCTCACACTAAGTAGAAATTTTTGTCCAGTTTAGAAATGAAATACATGCTCTAAAAGGCCATGAAACTTCCCCAAGGATGCTCAGTGAACAGGTGTCAGAGCCAAAGGAGCAGCCTACCTGACACCAAAACCCTCCAAATAGTTGGGTTTCATAAATTCCTAGAAAGTTCTCAGATCATCTCAATACTTGGTGATTTTGATTTGTCCTTCACCATCTTTCCATCCTTCAGTATTCTTCACCATTCCCCTCTCTCCCCAAAATCTTTCCTACCCTGCTCAAACAAGAGTGATTTCTTTCCCTCCCAATACCTGTTGTTGGCTCTCAAGGTGTCCAAAATGACCTATGATTCCTCAAACTTCTGTTCTTCAGGATTCCTCTCCTGAGGGAATGGATGCCTCAAGGTTTAGTTTCAACAAGCAGTTACCACAAATGAAAATTACACATGTTGATATGTGAATGGATAAAGATATTCACATGGAGGCTGTTGAGAGTCATGCCTGAGTTGACCAATGGCCAGTTCAGTGAAGCCAGGCCCCAAGAGAGCTCCCTTCCTGGGAAAGTGGAAGAATTACATATACTCTTGACATTCACATTTGACTCCAGGTAAAGTGAATGGGATTTCCCTGAATTAACTCAGATTTAGTTTCCTCTGCTCTGTGGAATAGATGTTGAAAGTAGAAATAATGGTTATGACTTTATTAATTAAAAGTGGTACCCTCTATATACATCTCTTATCCATCTCTCCATCTAGTCTCTTTAGTCTTCCAGGGCAGAGATTATATCTTCTATTCTTTTATATGCCACTTTCTGGTGGAGTGCCTCAACCATAGCAGCCCAGAGTGGGCATTCTTTCTGACTTTTATAGAAAGAAATGCTTGTTTCAGTTCATGGCAAATGGAAATATGAAATTGATTGTAAACCATGAGCTTAAGCAGTTGTTGAAAGAAAAGCAGAAATGTATCAAAAGACAGTATTAAATTAGTTTAAAAAATGCAATATTACTGCAACTTTGGAGGCATGAGCAGCTCTAGTTATCTCACTATTTCTGTGTAGTTAAGCCATTTTCTTGGTGGTTTAGCTACAGTTGCTTCAAGACTAAAAAGTATCTGGTCAAACATGGCATGTGGAATCAAGGACTTTGCTAGGAAAGATCATCCTGGGAGAAACAATTGGAGAAGTGCTAGAAAGAGGTCCAAAAACTGATTTTCTGGATAAGCTATAGGTATTTCCTTTATTTCACCCAAGCCTGCATTACATGTGGAAGCATGGTGATTTGCCATGATTAGAATATATTCTCTTGTTCCCTGGGAATATCAGTGTGATCCCACAACTAAAAATATGCTTGGAACTCTAAGAAACTACAATATTAAGAAGAAATAATACTTCTTTGATCCTTCTGTTTAGTTTGAACAATGCTATGAAGACCTTTCTGGAAGGAAGGAGACTATAGGTGTAGAGTTTTATATAAGGAGCAGTTATCTGACTGGCTGACCAAATCCTCAACAGGTGGCATTATCTTGATAAGTTTATTATGGTCTTTTATGGATCTGGCTCTTTGATGGATCCAGAAAACTGGTACACTCTTATTACCTGATAAAATGCCAAATTTTAAATTTACAGTAATACTATTAAACATACAAGAGATTCTCTTTTGATGTGGACACTGTATCCTCATCAAAAAGTTATAGGGAATCAAAGGGAAAGTTGCTTGTGATACATGCTGTTGTTATATTGATGAATTAAATGACTAATATTTAAAACTAACATCTTAATAACATCAATATAAAATAGCTTAATAATATCAATGTAAAAGAGAAACCTTTCATTAAATAATTTTTGAACACCTTGATATGAACTATCATGTTTTAAATACCCCACTGGGACATGAGTAACAGCATAGAACCAAAAGGCCAAAAGTCACAGTCAATGTCTCAGAAGCTCTCAGTTGACTTGGAGAGGTGGTTAAGAAATAGGGAGCTATAATGCATGTAATAAATGATCTCAAAGCAGAATCATTCAATTGTGGATACACCTGGAGAAAGTTTACTCGAGATGGGCATCGGGTGGGGGAAATTACAGAGGCTTCTTAAAGTAGGCCACACTTGAGTTACATCGGTACTGGTACGTATAAGGCTGGAAGGAAGGGAGGAACAGGGAATGGAGGCTTCAGACAGAAACAGCTCCAAGTCCAGAAGCAAAGGGTACCTCGAGATTTGCAGACTGTACATTCAACTTGACTGGAAGGTGGTCTATGTCCAGTTCTAGGGGCAAATAGATGAGGCTGGGTCAGATTAGGAATAACACAGCATGCTCATCACCAAATACTGAATATTTGTGGAAGAAAGGCAGAATTGAGTAAAAACTAAAGGAATACTTTTCTCATTTACATAGAATTATCTTTAGCCTCTTGGCCATGGTATGTTACATGCATTTTTAATATTGGTTAACATTTCTTCAGTTATTTTGTCATGCTATCTTTTCTTGCAATGTTTCTAGTTTAACAAAGATTTTACATCGACTGATACAAAGTTGTTGACGTGAAAGCCTTTTTATTCACTAAAGTTATTCAGCTTTTTTCATTATAATTTTGGTATTTTGTGCCTTTTTCATGGTTAATCTGGCCAGTAGTGATCCTCTCTATTGTAGACTTTATTTTGTTAGCTTCTCTTTAGTCGTTCATTCCATATTGGAATACTATTCTGCCTTAAAAAGGACAAAATTCTGTCATTTGGAATAATATGGATACATCTAGAGGGCATTAGGCTAAGTGGAACAAGCCAGCTCCAGGCAGACACCTTCATGTGAAATCTAAAAAGAAAAAAATTGAACTAATTCCTTCATTTAAAAATACTTTTTCAGCAGTGGCGCATGCCTGTGATCCCAGTACTTGGGAAGCTAAGAAAGGAAGATCGTGGGTTTGAGGACAGCCTCAGCAAGTAGTGAGACTCTGATTACATTATGCCTTAGATGTGGGAGGTTTTAAATTTTATTCCTCTTTATGGTACTTGAGTATACATTTTTAAAAATTTTTTAAAAATTTTTATATGTTTTTATTGGTGAATTGTAGTCTCACATCACAATGAGTATCAGTTTGGTGTTAACATACATGCACACAGCTCTTGGTGTCCCTCCCCCCCCCCCCCCCCCCCCGCCTCCCCACATGTAGTACTGAGAATGATGTTGGTTTAATCTCATATGTACACATTGTTTATGATAGTAATTCCATAGATTCATTTCTTTCTTGCCCTTCCCCTTCCCTTGTACCCCTTCCCTTGCACCACTGAGGGTTCTCCGTTGTCATTGGAGTCCCTTTTGTGTCCCCACTACTCCCTAGCTTGTGCATATTATTGAAGACATATGTTACTTTTTTGTGATTGGCTAATCTCACTTAACATAATGTTCTCCATATCTTTCCATTTTCTTGCAAATGCTGTTATTTTGTTCTTCTTTATTGCTGAGTAGAATTCCATTGTGTGTATTTCCCATAATTTTGTAATCCATTCATCTGTTGATGGACATCTAGGTTGGCTCCATAATTTGGCCACTGTGAATTGTGCTGCTATGAACATGGGTATGCATATATTACTGTTGTTTTCTAGTTTCTTTTTTTTTTTTTTTGCGGTACCGGGGATTGAACCCAG